>OMLC01041980.1:4733-50060 GCA_900302585.1 Regalecus glesne
CCCCAGACCACATAGCTGGTCTCACCACCATCAGCAGTGATGGTGTCAAAGCCAAAACATCTCGTATTGAGATGAGTCCTAAAGGAAGTCGATGGTCAATAGCCAGCCAATCATTCACTGCTGATCCCAGTACAGGACAACTGGGGGAATAAAGAAAGAAAAGAAAGAAAGGATTCCCTTATCAGTCCCGCAAGGGGAAATTTAGATTTCTCTGCATTTTTGACCCAACCTATTGTATAGGAGCAGTGAGCTGCCAACATCTGGCGCTCGGGGAGCAGTTAGGGGTTAAGTGTCTTGCTCATGGACACCTCGACATGCTGTATGCAGGACCGGGGATCGAACCTGCAACCTTCTGATTGCCAGACGACCGCTCTACCCAATGAGCTATGCCGCCCCCATCAAAGACAACTCCCCTTACCAACTTCATAGAAGTGCCATAGTCTCCCGTGTTGAAACTCAAGAGTAGGACTGATCACAGTCGAAGCTGGAAGTCATCTCAGTAGCTACAATACAACATTTCAGCAAAGGGTGACATAACTCAGGAAGTAGAGCAGGTCGCCTGGTATGATTTCCGGCTTCTTCAGAAAATGTGTTGAAGTGTTCTTGAGCAAGATGCTGAACCCCTGACTTCTCCTGGGGTGCTGCAGCTGCTCACTGCTCTCATACAACAGGATGGGTTGAATTCAGGCAACAAAATGTCATTGTAATAATACAATGACCAGATAAAGTGGCTTTCCTTCCTTTCCCATGGCCCAACAGTTTTCTTACTATGGTTCTATGAATGATAGTCAATCAGCAGAGCAGCCGTTCACCTCCATCCATTCTGTATCATGAAAACCGTGGTTACCCACATTTGAAGTCTTAGACATTACAATAGCTTGATCTCTCTCATTTCCTTTTTCGACTTGATCGCAATTTTGCGAGGATCCATCTAAGAGGCTTAACCTCCACAGAATGACAGGACAAAAGTTTACCCTAGCTAAAGGTGGGCAGCATAAATCAAGAGGCCGGAGGGGGAGGAGTGTCATCTGGTCATCAGGAGGTTGTTGGTTTGATCCCAGATTCCTTCTGCGTGTTGAGGTGTCCTTGAGCAAGACTCCCTTAGGTCACCTTCTTCTGTTTTATATCCCGAAGGGTCTGTCTAGGGGGCCGCACATCCACGGACTGATAGGTGAAGCATTTTTATTAAGCTATTTTTAGCTTTAGTGCTGCATATCATTTTTTTGGGGGGGGATATTTCCCGTTCAATCGGAAAAGCGCAAGTCTTATAATGGCAGGAAAAACTAGTTTTCCTGTCCATGTATGTTAAAGGGGAGACGTGTACGCCTGGTGAAGATCAGTACTATTGAGCACAAGCCTCTAGTTATTCTGATGAAGTTTGTCACTGTTCAAAGGACGCACACGCTAATAAAACCTGGAGCTTTCAGGACAGGACACGTTGCCTGGTTATTTTTGGTATCACCAGTGAAATGCAAATGGAGTGAGGCATATATATGTGCTCCTGATGCAACCACTAATGACACTAGTGTATTGTGGTCCAGTTGATAAGATTGTTTGAAGGCCGTTGCAGCAGCCATGACGTATTAACATTGAATAGCTCTGCTAGTTATCCTCTATGGTGTGGATGAGATCACCAGCATCACGTTAAAAGAAGAACCTACAGCGTTGGCTTGTTATTTAAGGCAGCATGAAATGTGGGAATATCGGGGAATTTACTGATGCTTGTGTGGGACGGATGCAGAAAGGAGTGGTAGTACTACAAGCCTGCAGAGCGCCATGTGGCCGTGACGAACGAAACGCACCGCTCACTGTCAAATGATTCCATTAGGTTGAGAATCTAATGTATTAGTGTTAATCCTGTGACAAACGGTCACCGGTGTTGCTGCTGCTGGGGATGAGAACACGCATCCGACCTCAGGTTAAAAACAGAACTGATCTAATCATGCTGAATGAAAGTCACGTAAAAAAAAAAAAAAATCAGTTCAATTATTTTTATTACTATTACCAGGAAAATAAAGCCATATAAATACAGACAACCTATTTTACATTTGATTATCATATATGGTGTGCACATATTAGCTTAGTCCCTTCTCTCACACACTCACACAAACGTATACACACGTCTAACCCTCCCATTTAAGCTTTTGTCTAGAAACCTCTTCAGCACTTCATGTAGTGATGATCATGACTCCCACACAACAGAGCAAAATAAACCATCCATACCCTAACCCACTTATCAGCCCATCCACCATGGCTTGGATTGTAGTAATGGATTCGCAGGCAACATGGAGGAAGGGGAAACGTGATGGAAGGAAGTAGGTTCAGTGGACTTCTCAGAGCATTTTTCAAGTAAACGAAACATGGCGTAGCATAATGAAGTGGAACCATGAATAATAAACATGTATTTTTTTCACATTTGCTTTGCTCGTTACAGAAAAGCCCGAAATGCTATGGGGTGGGCATTATACTTGGTAATTCAGGTCCCAGTTCATGTCAATGTGACATGTTCCTGAGCCTTCAGCAGGCAGCATGCCGAGGTGGAATGTGCTTCGAGTTTGGCCAACATTTGGCCAAACGCTCTGTTTTATCCACAGCACCAACGTTGGCTGAGATTTAGCGTTTAAAAAAATGAAAGAAAATACTAATATTTGAAAGTGATCAATTAGACATCCCATTTCTACGGTGGATATGCTGTGATTGATTGTACAGGTGATGTTAGTATCAGGAGCAAAAGATACATGAGCTGAATAAAGAAGTCAGCCAGTGACTCTGGGTACATGGAGGCTGATAAAACATAATAGCATGGGATGATGGAGCCTATAAACGGATAGACAATACTTTTAACTGTCAGCGCCTTGACGACCCACTCCGATTCTTGCAATTTATTCCTTGCTCAAAAAAAAGACAAATCAATATAAAAGGCAACTTCTCGTGCTAGACTTAGCTCACTTAGCGTCTCAGCTGTATGAAGTGTGGCTAAGCAAATAAATGTGAATGTGCTTTAACATCCAGGAGGAGGCTTGTTCCTCCAAAGGCTTCATCATGACATCGACGGCCTCAGTGTTTGACCTCAATTGAAACTGCAGTAGATGTAGAAGAGATAACCTGACATTCTTCACCTTAGGTTTTCTTAACCAGTTTGCTCAAGTAAAAACAAAAAAGGAGGGCGTTAGCTGGATGTGGAAAGTAGGCTACAGAGGGGGGGGGCCCTTCAATGTATAGCTTTGCAAAAATATCTGGGGGAGGTCACTAAAACTTGAAATGTCAGGGCATCCCTTCATGGAAACTTGAGCTAAACTGTTAAGATGGGGCAAGAGTGGCACACAAATAGCTTATGTCAGTGCAACTATCTGGAATTGATTTATACAGGCTTTCAGAGATGTTACAGAGCAACAACCTCACTACAGTGACCTGAAAACCATGCAAATAAATACACTGAAACTAGTGAGGCACAAATAAAGCATTTAGCAGTAATCTGCCATTAAGATAATGTTGCCCAGTTAAAAAAATAAAAAAATAAAACAAAAAAAACACATTTCCTATTGTAATTGTCAATTACACGTAAGAACTGGAAATGTCCAACACTAAAACTCTAACACAGCAAAAAGCCTTTAAAATAAAAAAAGATTTCAATAGCACAGTGAATTTCAAGTCACTTGTGTATCTTATAGTTCATACTGTAGGATGTTCCAACAAAAAATATTTTGTTCTCTATAGTTTATTGTTCTAAACTGTGGCATTGCTATGATTCTCGATCGAGGGCTTTCCTTACCATTCTCCTATTCTTAAGTCAGAATCACCTTGTGTGTACTTGGGGGTAGACTCTTAGCAGTTTTCATGTGGTCTCCCAGACTCAGGACATTTCAAGACCTCCGAGCTGGAAAGAAAAAGCACTCGGCTGATGTGAAAACATATCATGTGCATAAAGACATGGTGCACGTTCTATCTTGGCATCTTACAGAAAGTGATTCATTCAAATGCCCCAACTTGGGGCTAATATAAAACGACGGACATTGAGTGTTCCTATGATACTAGTGAATGCAAAATATTTCACGCGAGGTGCAAGTCGATAAACTGCAGGCCTATATGAATACAAGTAAACTATCATTGCTGATCAACACTCCAGATTAGTGTTAGCTACGGTATTTCTGTCCACTCTTCAGGATCGGTGATTGGGGGAAAAAAAATCCTAACTTTAGTGATATCATAGTATTCATGGACAAAAAAAATAATAAAAAAAATCACACAAACATGTTAGTGTTATCAAACAAAAGCCGTATCTGTGCTATAGAAACAGATAACCAATCAACAGAGGCATAAATAGTGAGCATATGGAAAGTCGACCCTTGGTCTGTTCTATTGACCAAGCCAGAATTCAACCGCAGACATATTTGGCAACTGCTCAATCCTTCAATTTCACAAACTATAGCAAAAAAAGACACTGTTTGTCGGTACACTTGGCCCATATAAAAAAAGCCCATCTCCCAAATCTCCTGCAATGTAATTCAGACAGGCACTTCATCCACTAAATCCGAGGCAGCTGTATAATGATAGGTCAGGAAGACTTGGAGCAGAAAGGCTGTGTATGTCTGAATTCAATTCAAAAAGGAATTTCATCATTGCCGGGGTAAAGAGGGGATTCCACCTTGGTTTACCATGACAGATGGTTATTCTACAAATGTTGTCTTTTCCCCTTAGAATCAACAATGAGAAAAAAAATCTATATCATATGAGACAACTCTCAGAGCATGGCAAGAAAATGAAGACAGGCATCCCTTTTAACTGACAACCTGGGCTATAAAGTACATTTTTGAAGAGAAACATTTAGGAGATTCCCAGAACGGGGGGCCAGGTAGAAGGCACTGAGACTAAGCTTGTCTTTCATGTTCCACTCCTAAAGACACATCCTGAAGTTTTGAGGATCTAAATGTTTGAACTGCAGGTTACATTATGTTATTTCAGCATTGATGCTGGCTGTTGAAATGGCAAATGGACTTATTTTAATGTAGCGCTTTTTTATTCCCTTGACTACTCAAAGCGCTTTACACTGTATACCCCACATTTATCGAGCATGGAAGATTAAGGCTGGATTCCCTTTTCGTGATGCCCCAAGGTGGGATCGAACCCGCTACGCTCTCAGAGGTGCGCGCTCTACCGCTAAGCCACCATAGTATGCATTGAGTCACTTCACGCGAATCAATGGTGTGGACACTTGGTATGGTGAGCTCTTGAGTAATAAGACAGCAATGCATGAACCAGCTTCGTTGGGTCCAGAGTAGTAGCGGCCTGTCTTAGCGTTACTTGAGCTGAGTAGAGAAAAGTCGACCCCTGTGCCAGAGAGCTGGCACGCAAGGTGACTGGGTATTGCTGGAGTTTGGGAGCAAGTGTGCAAAATGAGGTATAACAGTTGAAAGTTGGGCTGAAGCGTTCTGAGAGGCTGAAAGCTCAGGAGGGCTGGCTTGGATCTGGAGAAAGGCGCAAAAGGAGCAGGCTGTTAAGACTTTGTTGTCAGGTCTCAAAGTACTTGTAGATTGCTGTGACGTAGGTCATGACGCTTTGCCAATCTGGCCTCTCTGTGTGCACCATCTCATTAATATCCTGCAGAAGAAAATGAAATACAATGGGGTAGTTACAATGAGAAGGAAATAAAACCTAGATGGAGGATTGATTTTTTTTTTTTACAAAGCTGTATGTTTGTTTTAGAAGAGCAGACATCTGTAGCTTATCATTTCATCTCTCTTGAGTAAATATCTAGCCTGTGAGAAACTGTCCTTTGTCAACCAAGGACATGAGTTCTCGCTATTCTATCTTCTTGCTATTCTTTTTACTGATGATCTGGAAGAACATATGTCATCATTTCTTAATATACCCGAGTTGATGAAGTTTGACAGTTGATGAGTGTGATATTAGTTATAAAGTATATTCAGTGCTTTATGACATGTAAGTATGTAAAAGCTAAGAGCAAGCTGTTGAGAAGTGGGGTGTTGCTACACCCCAATCTGCCACTCAGGCCATGATGATTAGCCAGGGAGCAGTGATGGTGCAAAGAATCTAACCCATTGGCATACTGTGTTCACTGAACTGTCAGGTCTACAGCAGCACTGACTAAGAGGTTGTCACCCCTCTGTAGTGTGCAACATGCTCAAGTTAATGCACAGCTTGCTTATGAAAGAACCTGAGCACCACATTCTGCAACAGTCACCAGCTCTCCATAGTTACACTGGACAAAGGGTTGTTAGCTAGGCAGTGAGTCTTGGCGCAACTGAGATAATGTGGTCCACAAACAGCATATTGCTCAAGATAAACAAATAAACAAATAAACCACAGGGTTAAACAGTCAGATGTCATAACCCGTCTGTCCCGGCAAGCGGATATCTCTTGTATACTGCCACATTTGAATGAAATGGATTTGCATTTCTGTTTGCCTCATTTATTGTGGTGCAACTTGCAGTGTTGTCTTCATTGGCATACTGGCTGACTTGGAAATCAGATTATTTTTCTAACAGTCCCATTAAAGTAGCCAACAAGGGGTGGGACAAAATAGCGATACTGGTATATATAGAAATACTTCCTCTTGTGAGACGTTATTGAGACACAGGCACCAAATATTGATAACAGTCAAGAGGTGCCAAGTTAGAACTATATACTTTGTTGGTCATCGATTCATCGCAGTTCAATTCTGGGAAACTGACACCACAATGCAGGGAATAAATACACATTTCCAGCTTTTTGCATTTTAAGGGTATGTTTTCTTCTTCTGTTACACGGATATTGTGATGTAACATAGATGATTGTCGTACAAAGCATTGAGTATCACAGAATCGCTGCATAGTGACACATTCATTATCATGGACAATGTATTCCCTTAGGATCATACTGAGCTAGTCTGATTCCCACCCCTAGTAGCCACGGAACCATTTTGGACTCACTTTTGTCAAGCTGTTAATAGGCAATGCCTGGTCTTATATACACATGATGAACCAACCACTTGTGTTGTAAACAGGATTAGATTTAAACATAAAAATATTTTCTTTCAGTAAGCCAACATCTATTTTTATATATGAAGAAATGCATAAAACCAATAGAAGGTGTATATCATATGGAATTACTGGACTGAAATGTTTGTAATTTTAATTCTGTTCATTACATTCGTGGATCTTACCAAAGTAGATTTGATCCCCACACTTTCTGCAGCCTGGAAAGCTAAGGTGAAGTTCTTCCTCTGAAGAAAAGGAGAAAAAAAAGTTATGGTGTGGAGTACTCGGTAGAAACATTCATTATTTACAGGTCACAGGTACAGAGGAAATGACACTTGCCTTCTCTTGACTGGTGAGCTCATGGTAGGGGATATGGGCAGGCAAGTAGGTGTGGAGCAAAGCACAAAATGCAAGGCCATCATTCCAGCTGCTGCTGAAGTTTGTAATATCGATATTCTGAAAAGAACAAGAGCAACAGAAGAAATGTATTCCATTCAATGACCTCACATAAAACTATATAGAATGATATGAATCATACTATCACTGCCCCCACCGGGAACAGTTATGTGACCCGTTTTAGGACTTGATCTGATTTCCAGGAAGAAAAAAAATTCTTCTGGAAGACGTCCCAGAAACATGATGGACAATAAATTTAATTTGCCACTGAAAAATGTAAAAATTATTCGGTCATAGAAAACTCAGGTTTTGCAGGGAACAATCATTAGATTTTGTGTATGGATTAGCAACATTATTCTTCAACATCCGATTTTAACTAAAATCCTAATTTTTCTCTTTGGAATCAATGAGTTTTGCTTTATAGAAAGTGGTTTAAAGAAAATTCAACATGTCTCACATAAGGGTGTTCTGATACATTTTTGGCCAATACTGGAAAAAGAAATCATTCTCCAAAACAAATAAATGCCGAGTAACTAGATATCCAGGAAATAAAAGCTGGTCCCCAAAAACATCTTTATGCAAACTATTATTTAGATAGTGGGCTACAGTCTCAGAGAAAACCACTTTGTATCAGTAACCAAAGCGATGAGTTAAATGTTGCAAACTTCCTGTAGAGGGCCAAGGCAAATCGGAGCTATGGTAACCGCTAACTATCCACACTAATCTAAAGAGAAAAACATCCCTTCGGTATGGTGAGTGACTCTAGATACATGAGTCATTGAATGTCAATTCAAACAAGCCATTTCTAGGTCAGTATTATGTTTGTTCCCTCTCCAAAGTGTTTGGAAAGATGTTCTGAGCTTGGGGTTATGGGGGTGGTGTTATTTTTGACAAATGGGTCAGCCCACCATGAGAAATGGAAGATCAGGGTGTACTATTTAAGATTTCTTCCTTCCCTACAGTAAAATATCAAAACTAAATCGGAGCCTGTCCTTACCCATTATGTTCAGACCACTACTACTTCCCCTTTAAAAAAAATGCTGCTGCAAACAGCCTCTGAGTGAAGAGAAGCTCAATTTGCAAGATGTAACACAACCCATGCAAAAAAGTAACATTAACAGAATTGGTAATCAGTGAAATACTATGATTATTCTAATATTCTATTTTTAAAAAAAAGGTAGAACAGAGTAGATGGTGACAACTATTGCTGGTCCTCAGTTTACAGCACCAGAGGGAAAGTTAAAAAAAATCTCACTGGGTTAAATGCAGAGGAAAAATGTAATTGTAATAATACAATGACCAAATAAAGTGGCTTTCATCAAGGAATGAAGTGTAGTGGCACCACATATCTGTCCACACAGCTCAACGGGTTAGCTACAGTTCTAAAGGGGCTGCCAAAAACATAATAATAATAATAATAATAATAATAATGATAATGAGTCTTTTTTTGCAGTGACCCAACGCCAGATAAGCAGTCAACAATAAATGGAATGGATGGACAAAAAATGGAGAACCACAAATCAAAGGAAACATGAATAGATTCAAGATTCACATCACTTTATCTGTTGCCATCTTAAGATGGCTGTGAGCTGTACAAGATGAACAATTTCTTTTACCTGTTCTAACTTGTCACATAAAATATCCTATTGTTGAGCAGACAGCCTACCTGGTAGCCTTCAGTTTTCTTCTGGCACCACTTCAGCAGAGCATTCCTCTTGGACCCTCCATACTCTCTGGCCAGCGCTGATAGAGGGTCCTTCCTCTCCTCCCTTCAAGACACATACATACACAATTGACAAACGAATGCTCATTCTTTCTATGCAATTGCTTTTTGGCCTAGGTAACACAAGCCAAGGTAACAATGTGAAGATCAAAATGCTAGTTTCAAAGAGTAACTAAACCCTCAACCATTTTAATGAGTTTGTTGATGTCTATAGGTTAACAACCATGTGAAGGTTAAAACATTGCAGGCCAATCTTGGTAATCTGTGATGTTAGCACACAGGCCCAGTTTTACGATGGTGGATCCATCCATTGCACCTAAGTTTAATTTTAACTTTGCTGTTAAGTTTGCTGTTGCTGGCGGTCAGTGTAGCTACTACTGAATTCCCACTAGCTTCAGATGGAGCCCAAGTGATTTTGTTCTGGAACTGAGCCTGTTAGTATAGCAGGATGAATTGACAGATTTTAGTGCTTTGTCTTTCTGTGTTTACGCCAGATAGGTGTGTTGGTAAACCTATTATTAATTCTATTAGCTATAGCTGTGTTTATCCTGCTATGCTAGCATTTGAGAGTAACAAGACCAGCCTGTCATGTTTGTAACCTTTACATGGTTTTTAACCTGCAGATGTCCCCAGACTCACTCAAACTGTCTAGGATTTAGTTACTCTGTGAAGCTTGGATGTAGGAACATTCTTCGAGTATATCTACTTCATTAGATAGTATACTGTGTGTGTTGTAGAAAGAGGGAGAAATGACAAGTAAGGAACACTGTGACAAATGTAATTTCTTCAAAAATCTCCTGAAGTAACTCATATTATTGTATTAATAACAAAGCCATACTATTGGCCCACTGGGTCATCTTAGAAAAGTAAAGATTCTTTGAGTAGAACCAAAAGGGTAAGACAACAATGAAGGTGGTACCTAAGGCGGCTTCGTGCTGTAGGGGTGACGGAGGCAGTGGGAGAAGAGGAAGAGAGGGAAAGTTGGGAAGATGCAGGGCCCATTGCCATAAGGGAGTTGGAGGAGGCCCCATCAGTAGCTGACATGTCCCTCTTTATCTCCTCACTGCTCCTTCGCGACACTGGTGAGGAGAAAGGAGATGAACTGTAGTTTTAAGCAATCATGTTAGCAAGGTGAAGGAGATTTGACTTTCAATAGACCAAAGTTAATACATTACCTGTGAAGTCTTTAAGTTGTGAAATTGAGTCATTGTTTGCTGACATAAAAAAAACTCTCCACTCATCAACAGGTCATGATTTTTCAGCAAAAACTAAACTACATCTACAGAGAATAAGTTGGTGATGATGTCTGACCTGCAATTGCCTTTGAGGAATCCATGTTGGAGACTCTCTGGAGGACAGATGGGGGGCGACTGGCCGAGGTTCCCCTGAGGAGGTGCTCAGCTGTGGATACAGCAGGGTGTTTATGTCACGTAGAGTACAAGTGTTGTCTATGAGAATTTTCTCTGAAATACATGTAATAAGGTCAGGAGAGAGGCACATTCCCACCCCTTGAGACTCTCCCTACAAGAAAATAATAAATCAGAGAAAAATAAACGAATCATAGGAAGGCGATGGCCAATGCAGCACGTTCACATGAAGCACTTTAACTTGTTGCTGGTGAGAATAGACAGGGAAAGATTCTACATGGCAGTTCATTATTTCCCTGTGGCCTCTGTCTAGATTTCAGCTAAACTGACATCTAACTAATGCCGACCCAAACTCTGCAGACTTCAACCTTCAGACTTGAGGAAATATGTTTCCTGCTATCAATTCTATAACATTGGTATTTTTTCTCCATTTAGTTTTCTTTGGAGGAGTGTGGGCAGTCCACTCCTATTTATATTTCTTCTTTATTGAGATGAGGAAGAGAGATATCCCTATCTCAATATATCTATATCACTATCCCAAGAGAGACAAGGAAAGTAAGACATAGAAGAAAAGGCCCTGCTGAATGCGGGGACAATTTCGGTTTTTAGGGTAGGGACTTCAATTGGGAAGCCATCCTTTTGCTCTTTTAAGGTAACATCACCAAAAAAGAGTAGCTGGATTTCTTCGAGTGGTAGTTTGGAAGTCAAACAAAGAAATTAAGCTCAAGTGCGTTTGGATACCATCTATAACAGCTCTCTCACCTGGCATGGGTATATCTGTGTAGCTGGGCCTCTTGTCACTTAGTGAGGAGAGTGGCTTGGCTGCCGAGATAGACCCTGTAATGGAGTGTCTCTGAAAAAGGCCACCACAGAAACAACACTTACAAATCACTTTGTTTGGAACATTGAGTTTCCATGTAAAAAAGTGTACATATGATACATGTAAGCTTTGTATCAGTAGTGAAAGAATAATTTAGTTTCCACAAAAAGGACCCTATGACACCAGCATGGAGAATAAAGTATGGAAAAGTGACCCATTTCATAGGGCATTTTTCAAACTGCTGTAGTTTTTGATCACATGATCATCAAGTCATTGTTCGCATATTCCCGAGAGACTTCCTTCACTCCCTGTTTGTGGAATACTGTCTTCCGGAGTCATTCTTAGTACTCCAAGACACTGAAAGGATCTTTTACATTGTTAGAATTTTACAGAAGCAGAAAGCACAAATCTATGCTGACACTCTTTTATGGAAAAAGGAGAAAATGAATTCAACACAATCATAAATTGAAGATTGTCAAAAGCTATTACTCAACAACAATAAAAAATCCTTTAGAGGGACAGTGCATATCAATGAACATTTTTTAGAATGTAAATACTCCAGATTTAGCCAATGGGCTAATTTTCGTCTGTTATCCCAAACAATTAAGGGTTTGCTCAAGAACACTTGAACACGCTTTCTGAAGGAACTGGGAATCGAACCACCAGTCTTCCAATTACTAGATGACAATCCTACTTCCCTATCTCCCCCGATGAGTTATTACTTGTAATCCAAGAAAATGCATTAGCAAAATATATGCGATTGTGTTATGAACTGTGTGTTCATAACACAATCTATATGGAACACACTGTTAAAAATAATGGATTGAGAAAACGTGGGACATGTGAACACCTTCTCCCTGTACCTGAATAGGAGAAACAGCAGCCGCAGGAGGGGTCTTCATGGGGCTGGGGCTCAAGGGAGTGCGTGGTAGTGTAGTGGTCGCTGTTGTTGCTGTTGAAGCAACAGCAGCACCACTGGAGGCTGGACCTGTACCAGAATGAGAATTGCATAGGGCTGTCATAAACAAAATGAAGTACATGTTGTCAATATAGGCATGCTCAAAAGTATGCCATAAAGAAAAAAATCTATATAATTTATACATTTCATAAATATATATTTTATATGGTTTGCCATTAAAAAAAACTAGAAAGACCGTAAAGGGAAAAAAAGATTGAATTTAAGATAAAGGTCATATCATTCATATCCATCCATTCATTGTTAACTGGTTATCTGAGGTTGGGTTGCGGGGTCATGCTAGAGCCTATCACAGCTCTAATTGGGTGAAAAGTGGGGAAACACCTTGGATCACCACTCCATCACAGAGCTTGAGCAGTTATGGGGTTCAATGTCTTGCTCAAGGACACTTCGGCATGCATTCTGCTGGGGATCAAACCACCAATCTTCCCGATTACTAGATGACCGCCCTACTTCCTGAGCTATGCCGTCCTTTGATCATCACTCATACCATTCAAGTCAATCAGCAAATGGAGCATTAAAAAGCAAATGAAGTAAATAACATTTGGCATCATCACATTTCTGTAGTGAAAAGGGATTCAAAATAACTTCGTAATTAGAGGGCATTTTAAAATCTGACATACATTTAAGGATAGTTGCAAAGTAAAGAGCAAAATTAAGTGGACCATCTTACATTCGCATTGTGGGGTACCTTGTGAGGCACTGTCAAAGCTCTTGATAAGCGTTTTGACAGTGGGCGAGGGCTCAGAGGATGTAGAGGAACGCCGGCTGAGACCCATGCCTTGTCTCAGAGCTGCCAGGTCCCTCTCCACTGCATTCATATAGTTATAAACCCTTCCGCGTTCCTCCTCTTGCCTGGATAACCAAGGAATAATTAAATAAATAAATCCTTGTATGAGAACACCACTTGGATCAGGTTACCTAAAAGGATCTTTTCTGTGACGAGCAGTCTTTCAAAAGGGAGATCCCTAATACGTAGAATCCTTCTCATATGAAATCTAAACCATTAACATTTTTCTCAGTCTTACATGACATAAAAATAAAGCAAAAATAACTTACCAAAAAACCCATCAAAATGCATAATTGTTGGCATCTAGAAATAAATCATTACAAAGCCTTAAATTAGCCTATGACAAACAAAAAGTGTTTAGATTATCCTCTCAGATACTGCTCATAGTCTCCCCGTCTCATTCTGTGGAAACAAACACAAAACAGCCTGGGTCAACATGACTCCTGGAGCTTGTCCAGACCCATTCCCCTCTATGAGCCTTACTTGCGACTTTTGACCTCGTCGAGTTCCTTGCTAAGCTTGTCGTTCTTCTCTTGGGCCTCCTGCAAACGGCGCCTCAAGTCTCCAATCTCCTCCTGTGCTTCCGACTTGATGTCATTAGCAATAACGACTGCGGTCTGCAAGTCAGCCTGGAACTGACGCCATTCCATTGACTCTTCCTGTGTATAAACATAAACACACACACATATATAAGAAGACAATAAAATACATTTAAAATATAGTTCAAAACAATATGAAACAAGAACTGTGTCATCTTGAGAAGCAATTTCAGCTATTCCACACCTGGTTCAAGGGATGTTCACAAATAATTATCAAGGTTTGCTTTAGCTTGTTTGGAATTAAGTTCTTTGTTTCAAGACATAAAGGTAATACGTCTAGACTGTCCGGTGAACAATAATAATAATAAAGTATTTTAAACTTATTTTTCTGTTTTTCTAGGCTTATATTTTGGTAAATTATATGATTTTGACTAAAATGATCAAAATGCACTATTTTAAGATTACATTATTCAAAATTATTGTTGAAAATGATCATTTTGACTTGTAATTATTTTTGCTTAATATTTTGGATGAATTGTTCTCTTTGGCAAATTGCACTTGTCTGCTACCCCAATCAAGCTACAACCAAGATGTATTTGTGGAAGCTATTTATTCCCATTTGTTACATACAGTAGTTATAGTGAGATAATGGTCCTCACCCGCAGTCTCCGATGGAGAATCTTTATCTCCCTCTCCATATCATGTTTCTGGTCTTGTAACTTCTTGACAGAGTCTAGAAGAATAAAAACATTTTTTGAAGTTTTTGTTAACACAGAGTTCAACAGTCCACATGAGATCAAACTTCTAATAAACCAACAGCTCATAGACCCCCTATATGAGAAAAACTCCATTTACCATTTACAACCCATTCATGAAAATATCCTTTAACTTTATCCTCAACACCATTGCGCAATGTTCTTAAGATATCTACAGCAATAATGCCTTGGACATCAGAAAATAATTGCTTAACATTACTAAAGACATGAGACTATCTATTGTTCTTTTCAATATGGAGCCTACAGTTAAGAATAACTACAGCATTGAATGCATCATACCATTTAGCTCTAACCATCTCACAGCCTTAATTCTGTAAGCATGGCCTTTGCCACTTTTTGCTCCACAAAAAGGCTTAATATGCATGGACATTACATACAAAGACAAAAAAATATCCATGGACAAACTGCTGTGTATACAAAGTAGGAAAATTCACTGGCCACTTTCCTGTACTTTGCCAAATATGATCTTTAAAAACCTACATGGTCTGCGATACGTCAAGAGTGGGTAAACTTAGCAGTCACAGTCACAAATTAGTTTCCCACCCAGGTGCAGAGTATTCATGTGTCCTACTTACTCTCTAGGTCAGTGATGATGAGGTTGTCATGGAGTTTGACAGCTCTGTGCTGCTCCACCTCATCCTCCAGCTCAAAGATGGTCTCTTTCATGTCGACCATTTCAGTCTCCTTCTCCTGTAACTCCACACGCTGCTTTTCCAGTCCCCGTTCCTGTTCCGCAATCTGCTGCTGTGCCTGTTCTTGGAAATCTCTGTATTCTCTGTCCAGCTGCACGGAGGAAAGTGCTATCCTTCATCAAATTATCAACAAGACTTAGAGGAGGTGTTTAGCTACCTAACAGCAATATGCTTTCGAAATCTCTACCATGCTGCATCATGGATGTAAAATAAAATGGGAAATGCCCAATGCAGAAAAGAAAAGAAAATGCAATTTTTGCATCTAGAGAAAGACTGTGTTTCCGCTAGCAAAGTTTAATATAGCAGTTGCATGTGGGAAGCACATGTGGGTTTTGCTGTTGTCATGAGACTAGGGATTTTTTTTCAAACCTTTTAGTGTCAACAACCTATGGGATAAAAACATACTATACATCCTAAGCCATAATGAATGTACAGCAAAGCAGCCTTTACATTGAGCAATAATAGGGCAGATGGATCTTGTGGGTACTGGGCCTTAATATGGCACTAGAATGGACTGACCTTACTGAGAGTATCCTGTAGTCGTGTGACATCATTATGGGCATGTCCTAGCTCTTCCTCCAGCTTAGCAGCCTTGGCCTCAGCCTCCTCTTTGTTAAGTCGTAAACCCTCCAGGAGCTGGCAAATGTCATTTTTGTCCCCAGAGCTGTGAATTGAGTACAATTCAGCTACTTTCTGCCTCTCTTGGTCCAACTGGGCCCTGCATCGGTTTAGCTCTGCTTGGTCATTGCTCACTGCCACCTTGTACTCTTCAAGGGCAGCCACCATGGCTGCCCTGTCTTGTCTCTCGGACTCCATGATGCGTTCCATGTGATGGTTCCTCTCCTTCAGTGCTCCAATCATCTCCTGGGCCTCAGCATTATCCTGCTCGGCCATCTTCAGTGTGTTGGAGAGATGCTGTTGTACCCCTAGAAGCTGCTCTCTTTCAAAGCGGGCATTGTCTGCCAAGTCTGCATAGCGTTGCTCTAACTCCATATAGCGGCCACTCTTGATGTCCTCCTCCAGCACATAGGACACGTGGTGCTCATCCAGCAGAGACCGGAGGTACTCAATTTGTCGGCCATAAAGCTCTAGTTTGTCGCTTTGCTGACACAGTGAGTCCATTAGGATGACCTTCTCCTCACCAAGCCGCTCATTCTCCCCATTCAGCTCCTGAGTGATTTGCTGCAGGTCAGCCAGTTCCTGTAGAGTTGCCTGGAGCTCCTCAGCAGTGCTGTGCTGGTTCTCTTCCATCTGGTGGATGCGCTCGGTCAGGCAGGCCACAGACACCTCGCTGGCATTGCCGCTGCTGCCCCTCCGCGAGCGCTCTCTGCTGGGTGCACTCTCCGACTCGGAGGAAGAGGAAGCGCCAGAAGGGGCATCTAGAGCATCATCGCTTGAGGTGACAGCCTGGTAGACTTCACTGGATTCGCTGTCCAAGTTATCTACTGAGCCTCCATGCTGATGGGCAGTAAGCAGATCCTCTAAAGAGCCCGGGGCAGAGCCTTCTACAGACGAGGTCAGGGTGCCTGTGCCCCCTCCATCACTTTGCCCACTACCAGTTGCCATGTCTGGGCTCATGGAGGGGTAGCTGAAAAGTTTATCAGAGCCATCCAACCTCTGCTCTAAAGAAAAGCCCAAAGCATTTAGCCGATCTTTCAGCATGCGATTCTCACTCTTCAACAGATTGAGTTCCTCCCTAATGGCCTGGTTTTGCTCCTGAAGTAGAAGCAAAGTGGACTCCACATCTGCTGCTGTGATGGCTGACACCTGAGGCTTCTCTTCCTCTGCACTTCCCTCCTGGGAGAGCAACTCCTCCCCCCCAATGCCAAGCTGGACCCTCATGTCCCTCAGCTCACTGCGGAGGTGTAAGATCTCTACATCCTTGTTTTTAGCCAGACCCAGTAGATCTTTCACCTTGGTCTCAAGAGCTACTTTATCACTGATTTGTCCATCAGACTTTGATTTGCTCATACGGCTCTCGGACTCGGCCAGGATCTGGCTGCGAGCACGCTTAGTCTGGGCCACATCTCCCTGTACAGCCCCAGACACAGAGAGCTTCTTACTAGCTGAGGTCCTGGCCATCCGTAAACGATCTTTTGAAGAATTTGGTTCTTTGGAGGTTGTAGATGTTGTACGCTTTGCTAAGTTACCTGGTAAAGGGGAAAAAAAGCCAATGTTATATTTCTTGCAAAATCAGTGATTTTCTGGATATAACTCTACTTTAAATGCAAACAATCAGGCATACCTGATGAGGTCTTTGGCTTGCCATCTAGGTTACTAACATTGGTCCCCGTGGAGGTGGTCCTCTTCACCTTTGAAACAGCATTGCTAGATGTGGGGTTCCCTCCAGCCATGGCTGCTAACAGATCATCATTACTTTTAACCTGAAAAAAATTCACATCGATTTGATTCACTTGAAAAGAGAGGTGAGAAAAATCAGATATTAACAAAACAGCAGTGCTTATAACAGTTGCTGTACATTCCATTCCATCAATTCTCTTAGTTTACCTTAGAGAGAGAAGCTGTTGTGGTCTTGGCTGCAGCCTTTCCAGTGCCAGCTGTAGTTGTGGGCTCCGTCTTCCCTCGTTCTCCACTGGCCTTACTAGCTGCTGACCGGACGGTCTTCTTCATACTGCGCTCTCTGGTGCAGATACATTTACAGCTCAATCTGTTCACAGGGAGGGATGGGAAAGGTAACCTTATGTCAGCACTGAGTGATAGCTCCAGTTTTCCACACAGGAAGAATTCTTTCCAGACACTACTTCCATAACACTGGAAAACCTGTAGCGGTTCTTTCTCCAGCTTTCATTGATTAGTTAGAGCAGTGGCTCCTGTAAATATTTTTCACATGCCGAGGTAAAGATTGATTTTTTTCAAATTAATTTTATTTCCGCTGTGGAGTGTCCACTATAGCCATAAAACCCTGTGCCATGAATTGGAAAACTTTGAGTCCACTAGATGGCTCTCACTGGCCTGGTAATGGTGCAATCCAGCCACACAACAGTTAAGTTTCCCACCCCGGCTGTATCTCAAACTGGCATATTTAAAGATTCTGCTCAAGTAAGATGCAATTGACCATAGTAGGAAAGACCATGTAAAAAACATGAGGAACTACATATTTGGCTCCATGATCCTAGGTTTTTTTTAAAGTTTTTTTTTAAACACTCACACATTTCCTTATATGACCGTGTGAAGAAATGGAGCTCAGGTAAATCTAAGCTATGAGATCACAAGATTACCCATCTGCTTATCATTCCATATAGAATCGACAAACAGAAAAGAAAGCCTTCCCCGGGCCAGACAGTGAGGAATAACACTCAGGATGGTTTTCAAAACTATGGAACGTGACTTCTACACAGCTCCAAGCCATCATTTAAGGATGCTCCAGTTGATCTGCTCCCAGCTGAAGACAGACATTCTCCCTCAGTGAGGTGGATGATCACTCTACCAAGGCAAGGTAAAATGCTCTTGATCTTTTGCCATGATCAAGAAAATAACGGAAGGCCCATGAGTCTCTTTGTGAGGAAGCAGTTTGTTTAATTCCATTCCACTGTCTACTGGCAAAAAGCTCTACAGTCAGTCCCATAGACTGAAGTCCAATGTGCACATACCAATTCACAGTGACCGTTTTTCTGTTCAAAACAACACTTCAGCATGACCAGAAAAGATCCTTTCCAAGACCAACAACAAGCATTTAACAGAGGAAGCTTTTGGACATACTATATTTGGGTTATAATTCAAATATGAGTATTTAATAGCAGTGGATGCTTTAATAAGAAAATAATTTATGGCAAAATAATAAACAAAAAATGACACTCCACACCTATCATGCACCTTTTTTCCTGTGGGGTCCAACAAGATGTCTAACTTTTTTATTTTTGTTTCTTTTTATGTGTAACTTTTTTGTGCCTTTTTTTACATGTCCTTGAGCTAGACAAGGAACCCCTATTTCTCAAGCCCTGTGATGGAATGGTGACCTGTCCAGGATGTTTCTCCGGCATGACCCTGCACCCCAACTTCAGATAAGTGGTTGACAATGGATGGATTGATGAAGCTTTATCAGAACTGTCCATTTTTCCTCATGACTCGCACTTATTTAGTCTAAGAGGGACTGAACTTTTTAAATAGTGTGACTACTCACAACAAACTGAATCATGCAATCATCCTCATCTCTCACTATAACACAACCTACGTATTTAATGGATATGAAACCATTTTAAGATCAGCAGTTTGATCATCAGCCCCCGCAGAGAGCGTGTTGAAGTGTTTTTGAGCGAGACACTGAACCCCTATTTCTCAAGCCCTGCGATGGAATGGTGACCTGTCCAGGATGTTTCTCCACCATGACTCCGTGACCCGATTTTGTACAAGTGGTTGACGACAGATAGCTGGATGAAACAATTTCACCAGCATAAATTTTAATGAGACAACAACACGGATGGAGTTCCGAGTTCATCAAATATCCAGATTCAATAAGCTCCAAATTACGCAAATCGTTATTCCAGCCCCAAAATCCAGACCTTAACTATAACTGCCATCAGTTGCTGTGGCATCATAAACCCACATAAAAGATTATAGTTAGAAGTTCACAAACTCTTTACAGTGCCTTAACAGGTTATGATGTCATGTGGGTATGCCTATGCCCACACAGGCAGTGGACTTAATTATATTTACATTTGACGTCATGGTTTATCGGTAAAAGCGGGCCCAAACATCTATGAATTCAGAAGTTTCCTCTTTTTACAACTGACCAAAAAAGGCTCAATAAAGAGATCCCAAACCCTAGGCAATGATGAATGCCGAGATAAACGATGAACCCCAAAACTGGAACACTCAGCCCATGATGAGAATTAAAATTACAACCCTGGTGGTTGGTTGCATGACTGACCTACACAAAACCACAGGAGCAAACTGAAAAGGACTACAGGCTAAAGACCCATCTGATTAATACATGAGGGAAAAAAATACTGTTTAATGAGGCTCACATGTTTAGTTAAGGTCTCAGAGAACCTGACTTTATGCCATGATAGCTGCAGAGCAGGAAAAGTGATTTGGACAGAACCAGAGAGAAAGAGTAAGTGTTTTAGCATGGACTTGGATGTCATGGTATTGACTCTGAAAGGGGGAAAAGGGAGTTGAAAAGATTTACGGCTCACAGGAAATCTAGCTGGAATCAATCTCTGGGGCTCCGGTCTGTTTTCTGTTTGTTTCTCTATGAAGCAACACGGGTTATTTTTGGTTTGGAATTGTAAACAGTTTATTCTGAATTATGAACATTTGCAAAAGCCAACCGATACAGGAACTAAAGAGACAATCGACAGACCTTCTCTTGAACTCAATCTGAGAAATACCATAATCCATTTTTGGAATGCTCAAGGCAGAGGGGGGAATACAGAGCTCTGTATCGGTGGACCTACAGGAGATCAGCGTGAAACACTGATCGCCTGTGCATCATGTTATCAGCTCACACTCTGCCAATAGTCCTTGTGAATCAATAACTACATTTCGTGCAAAACGAAATACTTTCCTAACAACTCTCACATGTGGTTTGCTTTTAAACTAGGTGCAGGTGTTAGCCAAAATCCGTTATTGTGCAAATCATCGCAGTCATACATGCAATCTTCCATCACTAGCAAACAGAGGATGTGACTTACTCGGGGCTCGGGACTAACAGTGCCCCATCGTCCCAGGGATGATTGAAAATATGGTCGGGATGAATATATATTCCCTGGGATGCCTTTGGGGTGAAAGGGATTTTAGGGAGCTGATGAACCAGAGGCTTCGGGTTCAAACCCACCACAGGGGATCAGGAAGGGCATCTGGCCGTAATCCCTCATGCTCCATCTAAGCCTATGTCCAGCCCCACAATGTGGGAACTAATCACGACATGTAAAACAGACCTCTCTCATTTTAAACTGTCACTTAGCAAATGAAAAACTGAACAGGGTACTGACCACAGTGGAGCACATCTTCTCATGCTGGTGTTATAGAAAAATATTATTTCACATGATCATCCTGTTCTGCTCACATCAGCATCCTGTTCTGTGCTAACTTTGCAACATTTGTTACACTTTTTCTTCACACATGATACCTAGTGAGCACTCAGTTTGTGACACGTACTCGATGACCGATGTTAACCCCAGGCCCCCTCCTTTACCTACCCACTCACTGTATGAGAAGCAGACACATAAAGTATTTTCTTTGTGCAATGCTGTGGAGATCTTGATCCATTTACCATTTATCTCTCTATGCAGTGGGCCCATTTGCAAGCACAATAAACTCGCATAAAAAGACATCTTGGCATATCTCTTCGCTGTTCTTTTGTTCCTTTACACTGACTGCTCAGTGCGAGACCACCGATGCATTGAATTATAAAATGATGATGATAATAATAATAATACCCCTTAAGGACAGTGCACATTAATGAAAATTTAGAATGTAAATATGCCAGATAAGCCATCAGGCTAATTTTCCTCTGTTGTCCCAAGCAGTTAGGGGTTTAGTATCTTGCTCAAGGACACTTCGCCACTTTCTGACGCAACCAGGCGTCGAACCACCAATCTTCTGATTACTAGATGACCACCCTCAAATTTTGCTTTTGATAAGAAATTGGAATAAACAGCTGTTTGTGAGACAAATTTGTTGATGTTCTCACAGCATTATGAAGCAGACAGAGAGGGAATTATAACCTGTTCAACTTCCTAAAAATAATTCTAAGCAACTTTTAATGCGTAATTAAAACTACTAGTGTCAAGATTTCATTCAAATTAACCTTTGAAATGAAAATACAATCCTTTATTTTCCAATCAACTGAATTTGCGCAAATGAGAGGTCCATTTTAAGCCTCATGATTAGTCTCCCATATACTGGGGGTGGACACGGACTTAGATGGAGCGTGGGGGACTAAGGCCGGATGCCTTTTCTGATGCCCTGAGAGAGGATCAAACTCACAACATCTGGCTTGTCAGGTCCTGAAGCGCATGCTCTACCATTGAGCTACCAACATAAAGGACAACAACGTAAAAATAAAAAATTAAAAAAAACCTTTTAGATAGTGGGAAGGTTAATACTGACTGTGGGATAGTTCAAATTATTTTTGGGGGAGTGGTAGAGCATCTGGAGCCCTGGTCTGACTCATGGCACTAAGTAGCACTGGGTTATTTTTTTTCATGACAACCTGGGTAGAGGGTGCCAAGCTTCCAGAGGGGAACTATTTGGCAAAGTTTCTACATTTAAGGTTTCAATGAACTACTGAATTAGGCAAATCAAATTTAAGTGGCCTCATGAAGAGTTTTGTCTTGTAGGCTGAAAAAGCACCCTTTAGAACTCACATTACTGAAGGCTACAACTTGGAAGATGCAGAGAAATGTTGTTTATTAAATTTTCTATCACTGATGTTTATTAAACAATAGTTATTTGAGGAATCTCCAAATGATTAATGCATTTGTAGTTGCTTATTTTATGGGTACTGTTGGACGGGAATTTCCCAGGAAAAAACAATGCAGCAAGGTTTTACATCTTCAGCACTACAGCCAAATGCAATACAAAAGCCAGGTAGTGGTAAGTTTTTGCAGCTAAAAAGCAGAACAAGCTTCCAAGATACCTTTACCAACAGATACTAGTAAACATCAGTAGCTAAAACCCAGGTATGACTATTTTTGTTTGTTTTGCAGTGGGGAAGGTGCCGACCTGACAGCACTGGTGACCATTTCATTTAGAATATATATCTGAGGTAGGGGCAGCATGGCTCAGTGCATAGAGCGGTCGTCTGGCGTTTGGAAGGTTGCAGGTTCAAGTCCTTGAGCAAGACACTGTTCCCCTACTTGCTCTGCCCTGTGGTGGACTGGTGACCTTTCCAGGGTGTTTCCCTGCCTTGCGCCCAATGAGAACTGAGATAGGCTACAGCTCCACCATGACCCAACTTCAGATAATATGATGGTTGATGATGGATAGATCTGAGGTTTATTCAAACACCACCACAAATACCCTGTGTCCTCATAGGTGTTAATCTGTTAAACAAAAATGGAAACCTTCAGAACAGTAGCTTTGAAACAAACGTTTAATTTACTTCAGGTTCTCCAGAGAACAACCTCCTCAAAATAAATAAATAACATATTGTTTGAATGCAGGTTTGATCCAACTGCAGGGCATCAGGAAGGGCTTCTAGCCTTGATCCCCCAAGATCCATCTAGTAAGTATGTGTCCACCCCGACAACATGGGGACAAATCCTGACATCTACTGAAGTGATGGAATGTAGGTGACATGCATTACCCCAAATATGACTGCAGAGAAAAAATGCATCTTTATGCAAATAGGTCTGATCCTGCACCCCCAATCTAAGAAGCCTTATTTACTTGTCATTGTACATAAAAGGAAATCTGTTCTCTGGATTGAACCCATCCTATTGCATAGGATCAGTGAGCGGTCACAGTGCCCAGGAGAAAAAAAGAACTGGCACAAATGGCTGCTGGAATAGAAAGCATATTTGAATGCCCAGGCAAACACTGGAGTAATGGTGTGATCCACCTAGGAGCTCCCTGGTCCACTTGGGCATATGGGGGTTAAGTGCCTGCAGCCTTGTAGCTTGAGTGACAGGGAGGTATTGCTAATTCAGAGCCACTAGTGAGAAATGCACACGGGACTTTCTGCACACAGCACATAGGCCTGGACTTTCCCTAACAGCCAAAAGGTTAAGCACAAGATGGGAACTTAAAGCGTAAACAGAAAGAGAAGGGAATACTGCAGAACAGTAGCATTTTAATCACAATAACAATGTATGCCACGTAGCCAAGCATTTCTCCAGCTAAGGCAATGCAAAATGGGATTAGACTTTGCATTTAATTATATGAAAATGGGAATATTTTTCTAAAAAATACATGTGAAACCATTTTATTGCCACACGACCAGGGCTGATGGACTTTGTTCTATGCATTGTATCCATCCTATTGTGGAAGAATGGTGAACACAACCAAAACACAGTGCTCAGGAAGCAGTTAGGGGTTCAACGTCTTGCTCAAGGACACCTCGGGACATTTTCTGGGTCCCAGCATTGAATCACCAATCTCTGATTACTAGACGACCCCCCTACCTCCTGAGCTATGCCGTCCCTACGTCTAGAGTTCAGTGACATCAGCGGTTCAATGAGCTTATGTTCATAGAATGTACTGATGACAGAACACTTGGACATCTGGCTCAACTAAGGCCCGTTCATTTTTTCACCCCACTTTATTTCTCTTTATCGATCTAATTGTTTAATGCAGCAGAGAGGTCCTGTAAAAGTAAGGCTAATCACATCCTGTGTTTTGTGTAAGTCCGCATACATACATGAGATCCCCAACACAAACGTTCTTAACTGTGTAAAACATGTCGGCAAGCATTGTCATGGGCATTCAACACACAGCCTGGGTGGAACTTTTAGGAAAGCTCTTGGAGCAACTAGCTTGGGGCCAGGCCTTTTCACTGACTCTCCACGGGCGTGGAACTATGCAATAGGGACCAACCGTGCAACTAAGTGGAGCAGAGTCAGCAGCCTTTAACCCCATTCTGTCTGACAATATACTTTTACTGTTGAGGCCAAGCTTTGTGTGCTGAGATTGCTTTGACTCCCGCATGCATTTCTATCATAAATGTGCCAATTGAGACACCTTTTAAGCAAAATGTCATGCATATTTTTTTTATTGCATGCTCAATAACCCAGTTAAGGAAATCACAAAAATCACATTACTTTGTCTGGACACAACGTAAATTGTGTCCAGATGAACTGATATGGCTTTTTAGTGATGTCATGTAAATTCCCAAATAAATTGATTAACCCTCCATCATCAATATAGCCAGTGGGTATCTATCATCTTGTCATCCTTAGAAGGATGGTTAAATTTTGAGGATTTAGTCCAAATATTACTTCCTTAATCATACTGACTTCATCAATGCCTACTTTTTTTCAGAGCAGCATTAACAATAGCTCCTTTATAAGAGAGAATAACTAAGCATCACTTAAGATTTAACTGTCGGCTTTGAGTGAAATTTAGGAACAGCTTCCTCAACAATCTGTAGTTTCAATATACAATTCGGGAACTGAGGAGCCAAAGGCAGCAGGTTCGAACCCACCGCAGGGCATCAAGGAAGGAGATCTGACCATAATCCCCCAAGCTCCATCTAAATCCATGTCCACCCCCACAAATTGGGGACTAATCATGTAAAATGGACTTCTCTTATTCTATATTTAAAAAGCATAGAGAAAGGCTGAGGATTAAACAATGGCATATATTTCCTCAAATTTTGCTATAAACATTCTGTACAGGTATTACAATTTAGGCTTTTTGCTGTATTAGTACTGTCCAACTTAATCACTTAAACCCATAATCATTTTTCCAGTTGATAAATGTTGGGTTGTATATCATATGAAATAAATCAAAAACGTGATGAAAAGGCTGAGCTCTGTAAGAGCTAGGAGAGAAATGTAAATGTACCAGGTTGTGTAATGAAGTCAGTTCCAGACCAGGCGCCAACAGCATTTCTCCTGATTCATATTAAATTTCAGTGTTAATTTAATAGATGTGATTGAATGCTGGCCAAGAATGCATAGTGTTCTTTTACTGTAATTTGAACAAAAGCAAATGACTGAGAAAGACACAAGTAAGAAATAACCTAGTTAGGTCTGGAATGAAGGGGGGCAGGGGTCTACTCACTCAGATGCCCCTTCTAAGTTCTCTTTCCTTATAGCTGCTTTGACTGCAGGGAGGCACTTCCGTGCCATAACATCAACTTCCTGTGGTGGAGTCTTCAGTGGGGGGAAAAAGAAGGGGAAAAAGGAGGGCACTAGTTCATTTGACACAGAAGATACTGTCCAACTTTAAAATTTCCATTTTCTAAAATACTCCCGCATTTCAAAACACCAGCCAACAAAGAAACCATTTGATCCATATTTTATAACACAACCTTCAGTGAAACTTCTGTGCAAACATCTATGGCCAAGTATGATTTCAAGAAACGAAGCCCCAGACCTCCCTTGATGGTGTATTTTAGTCAAAGGTAAGTTAAGTACATTTTATTTGCACAGCCCATTATCGCAAATTTGCCTCAGTGGGCTTTACACCAACACAACATCATGACCTTAAGCCCTCGCATCGGATAAGGGACAACTCCCTTTTGTTAGTATTCACACCAACAAATTTTGGCGTTTCCAGCACTATTAAACCTTAATCAATACATCATAGGGCCTGACAAGTTGATCTGTAATGTCCAGCATTAGAAACATCTGTGATTTGTAGCAACTAAAACAGTAATAGATGAGCTGTTTATTGCATTTTAAAGAGAAACATCAACTCTTTATTTAACAGGCTGTTCAAAAAACCTGACATTGAGCCTTCAGACAAGTGGTAGATGCTTTCACTCAATGAACTTTGCATGTGGAGGGCTATAGCGCTTTCATATGGAGCTTAATGGCTTGTACTATCTGCTAAACATTGAAAAGGAATGAGTGCACCAGATGCCGTTTTGGAAAAAACAAAACAAAAAACCCCTCTAAATTAAGCCTAAACACACTGTGCAATAAATGCTGCCAAGTTTTAGTTAAACCTTCCTTACTTGATAAACTGTGTTTTCGTCGAGCTTTATCAAAAACAGACTATTCAAAATGCTCCTCAGGGGGTTATATTGGCATTACTTTTTTCCCAGGTTTTCATTTATCACAATAAGGCAAATTTTCCAAAGATTAGTTTTCATCCCGGGACTTTTTCCCAAAGGCAATATTAAGAATGGTCTAAGACAAAAAGGAACTATTCACATAAGTCACATCTTCAGATAGTCAAGCTTAACAGCATTGAAATGGTGCGTTTTTTACGATGTTCCAGGCAATATGAGGAAATATAATGGTCTCACAAAAATGATTTAAAAAAATTGTGAGTGTGGGTGTGTCAGAAAGACAGTCAAATGGATGGAGAAATGAAAAACGACAAATAAAGACTTTTGTTCCTCTTGAAACCCAACAAATCACACTTGAGACGGCCATGTCTTTATATTTACTAAATGCTGACTTTCCATTAAAAAGGTATAAACAAACTGACATAATTCTTACCAACAGAGCTAGCCAGTAGCATCACTGGTAACATCAAAACTACCTGGCTATCTAATTAAAAACATACCCAGAATACACACTTATTAATCCAAAAATGATGCCATCTATTTTAGCTAATAAACATCTATTTCATCTTCTCAGATAATTATTACAGTTAGCG
Organism: Regalecus glesne; assembly: GCA_900302585.1. Taxonomy (NCBI): domain Eukaryota; kingdom Metazoa; phylum Chordata; class Actinopteri; order Lampriformes; family Regalecidae; genus Regalecus; species Regalecus glesne. The sequence goes on from OMLC01041980.1 coordinate 32,027, forward strand.
AAGAGCTGCATTACCCAGCTAAAGGCTACTCAGCTAGCCATCTCCCACGGTTCCATAAAGCAAACAGGACGTTGCATATATAGAACTTCCGGCTTGAGGATTCATCCTTCAAAATGAATGCGTAGAAATGGACAGTATAGGACCACTAACCAGGTTGAATACATACATTTAACTTGAAGTGAATGTTTATTTGTATAGCAGCAATATTAAAAAACGCACGATTTTCTTAACTCATAAAGAATCAGAAAAACAACTTTACTCAAAAAGGGAGTTAACGAAGCGGCACTAGAGTCCTTGGCAAAGTTTCAACACATTTTTAAACACTTCTATACATGGTATGATTAAAGCATCGAATTCGGGATTAATGGTGATATCCACACATGTAAATTTAAAATGGTGAAATATATTGCAGGTAATATGTTAGCTTTTAACTATTTCACATGGCCACTTTTAACTGGTGACACTGATGATTTCTGCATATCTTGATGTACGCTCAATAATCCAGATAATGGAAATCACAGAAAGATGAATCGGTGCAACTGGGTCAGAAGTTTATTCAGAAACGTTTCTGAATAAACTTCTGATTCACTTTTTGTGATAAGTTTCTCGCGAACATGTTTTTCCCACCAAACTCATACGGATTAAGTTTTACAGCAGTCTTACAAGAGAACCTTCACTTTCACTGCACTTTGACCTATTTAGGTGATCTTAACTTAAACCAACTATGAAGTGGCCAGCGAACTACAGCAATTCCGAAACATTTGGGCATTGCAACTATGATGTTTTTTATGATGTTTTTGAGTTTTTGATGTTTGAGTAATTTTACGAGGTTTGTAATAGTTTAACTTGTGTGTAATCAAACACCATTTCACATGCCATGAATAAGCACAAACATTATCAGATTACAACTACAGCTTTTTTGTTGTTGTTTTTTAAATTATATTTACAAGAAGGAGGGACATTAAGATCCTCGTTTTTGACCAGTACCTTTAATTTTGGCAGGAAAAAAGAAGACGCAGCAGCAGCCTATGCGATTCTATTGCTAGTTTGACAACTGTACCAAACGCTGGTTTAAAGACAAAAAAATAACAACTAGGAAAAACACTACAAAATGCACATCTGACCGATATGATAGCTCTACGAGTACCCTTTCACCCAGTGTATTTGCTTATCAATAAACGATGATAGTTAAGGATAGCACGTATCATGAGTTTGCTAGCGCTAACACCCCTGCGTTAGCCTAGCCGGTTAAAAAAATACTCTGAGAAAGATGCATTCTAGTAAGTAAAACGGCCTTACCTTGGTTATTTATCTAGTTTGGTATATGAATGTAGACAGGACGAAAGTTGCTCTGCAGTCGTCAAACAGCTCCTCAAAACGGTAGCTAACCCCACCACTTCATTGACAGCGTTGTCTAGTTAGCTTCGGGTGTTTTATGTCAGCTTGGGTGGGCAGCAGCCATACAAGGAGACATTCTCCTCCATGTGGCCGGTTGTGTCACTGCAGCTCAGCAGCATCGAGTCTACCCGATGAGGGTCAACCCAAACATGGGCTCCCTCTCCAAATGTTAGGTTCATACAGGACAAATAAACACTGACTTTTATATTAATATTGTTCCTTGTTTTCACGAGTCCAAGAAATTAAAGCTAATGCAACATGTTGTCCATGTAAATTCAGAAAATCAGAACTACATTTAATGCCCAAATATGATCACACAGGAGGAATTGGACTTGGTATGTACACATGTACATTGCAAGATTAGTGTAAACTAAGAAAGAGCTGAGTAGAATTAGAACCTTAGCAGCTTTATTTGCTTGTCATTGTACATACATGAAATGAAATGTGTTCTCTGGATTCATCATATTGTACAGGAGCAGTGAGCAGCCTGGGAAGCAGTTAGAGTTTCAGTGTCTTACCCAAGGACACCTTGACATACTGTCTGCAGGGACTGGGGAGTTTTAAAAAAATCAATCCTTTGATGCTAGATGGCTGGCCTACCTCCTGAGCCATAAAGGTTATGATAAGGTTATATGGTTACAATATAGAAACTTAAGTACGAAAGATAAAAATGTGTATGAGTGCAGATCCTGGCACGAGCAATATTAGAGGTTGAGTGGAATAAGGATGTGCTATGCTGAAAGCTTTACCAAGTGTGTAATGGTTTGCTGATTTGATTTGTAACCTTAAGTTGACAGTGGCAGTGGCTTGGTGATCAAGCACTGCTGCCTTAGAGATCCATTTGTCTTCATCAGCCCAGTGACATGCATGCTATGTATAATGGGATAAGCTGCTACTTTGAAATGAAGAAAGGATGGATTTGAATTAACCATTGCTAACCCTTGTGAAAAACAGTTAGCCTGATTTGTCTCAAGGTCTTTTTCATACTGAAAAAGGACATAGAAAAAATATTCATGTAATCAGCATTTTTATTTACATAAATCATACACAGTTGGGCAAAGCTGCTTTGCAATCAGGAATTACAGTTACCAATTTACATGACTCACGAGTATTGATGGTTAGAGTAATGTGCCAAGTGTGTTGTATTTTCAAGATTTAAGGAAACAAAATCTTGACCAAAGATCACATTTTCACATGGGCTACCAACATAGCAACTCTACCGACAGACAATACAAGCATTAAATAAGAACTATTTTCAGATGCTCTCCTTTCTAGTAGGCAAAACAGTCTGTGGTTTGACACATCAAGTCAGAACACTACAGAAGAAAAATTGAATAAGCAACAACAGCAGGCTACTTTCATCCAAATATGCCAGTTCAGTCAGAGTTAAAAGGGCAGCTGAAGAAGGACGGTGTTTTGTTACTGCAATACACAATACAGTGTATGTTTCACGTATGGAAGGTAAACAAAGTTGGCCTACTTGATATCCTGTCTGGGCAGCAAAGTTTCTGATTCATTAAAATACTTGTTATTCTCTCCTCTAGAGCTACCTTACAAAATCAAAAAAAAATTCCTCAAAACTTGCCAAGTTGAATGCAGTAGTTCTAAAGGAGCGTGTGGAATCAGTAAGAGGAATATGCCAGTTATATCACAGCGTATAAGACAAACTTTTAGGGTAAACATGCCTGCATGTTCTGCGTTATACTGTTTTCAGTCTCATACATTAAGTCCTGTACAAATTCAATAATGTGCGTAAAGATCAGCTAAAGGAAAACATTCTTATTTGACACCAGCAGGGAAATATTGGCACAAGTAAGCTTTTGTCCATCTCAAATATTTCCAGGAGAAAATGTACACGTAGACATTGACAAAAGTGACCATTCATAAATCCAATCACTCATCATTCATGTAATGAATCTTTAGATTCAGAGAACAATCACATTTATCTTGCATTAATATAAGTAAATGTGGTTGGTGACAAGAGTGGAACAATATAAGCAATTGAATATCAAAGTGAAGCAAATTGTGCTCTTTAAAAACCTTTAAATAAAATTAAAAAACATGTAAGGAATGATTTAGCTATATGGATCATATATAGTTTTACTCTGAACAAGAAAACAAGCTCGCCTGTCTGTAATCCAAACACTCTTGCTCGTCACTTCCAAGAAAAGAAGTCCCTTTGGTCCTGATGGAATGATTTTCCAGTTTACATTACGTTCTTGGTTCCCCCTGGTGGCCAGATTGCATACAATCTTAGTGATCCAGTAAGCCGTGGTCCGCTCAGCAGCCCTTCATCCCATCCAGTAGCAAACATTCTTGATCTGAGGAAAACTTTTAAACAATTTTTGAGCAAATCCATGTCCCTGCTATACTTCAGTGGAGAATAAAAGACTTTGACGTCTACTATCAGATGTTGGAATGCTCTCATGTTGAAGGAAATACAGCAGCACTTGCACCTATAGAGAAAAGTGGGAAATCGTGAGGATGTATCTGCAGGACACATCAGTAATTCTTCCATCAAGTTCCACTGACTGCATCTTCACAAGCTTACCTGAGACATCACTTCCAGGGACCAGCTGTCATTCATCGAGATCGGTTGTGTGCTGTTGGATGAAATTTTGCTGTCTTTTTCAGAGGGACGGAGTAAAGTAGGACCAAAAACTGTAGCTAAATTGTGGAAAGACATCTTATTGATGCACTCATTTTCAGCAATCCTATAGAAAGGAAAGAGAGAATGTGAAGTTCTTATAATAAAAAATACTAAGATTGTTATTCCAACAACACATGATATGGATCATCGGTGAAAAATGGCTAAACATACCAACTCTTGCACATTTAGTGATGTATGTTGCCAACAGAATCAAATGTTTTCAATCAAATACTCTACTATACTGACAGGCATAGAGAAAAGCCAGTAGCATTACCATTGAGTTCAATCCATCTGGCAAACAGCTGGATGGTTGCATCTACCTACTGTTTTTTTCTATAGTATGTAACAGCAAGATGCAGAACATCTTAGAAACATTATCTATTCAGTTTAGTTTTTTTTTGCTCCATTTTCCACCTTTATTTGATAAGACAGTCAAGAGACAGACAGGGAAGGCAGGGGTTGAGAGAGGGGATGACATGAAGCAAAGGGTGCGGGTTGGATTCAACCCCAGGCCACTGCGTTAAGGACTCAGCCTTATGTGATACGCACTCAACCAGATGAGTGATCGAGGCGCCTCTATAAACTTTATTTGTCATTGTACATACATACAACAAAATTAATCTTCTGCATTTAACTCATCATATTGCATAGGAGCCGTGGGCAAGTGCAGCACCCAGGGACCAACTCTAGTTTTTTCCTATTGCCTTGCTCAGGGGCACAGGCAGGCGTATTAATCCTAACACGCATGTCTTTTTAATAATGGGAGGAAACCTACAGAGACACAGAGAGAACATGGAAACTCCACACCGAAAGAACCTTGGATTTAGACTTGTGACCTTCTTGATGTGAGGCCACGGTGCTAACCATAGGGCCATCATGCTGCCAAAGGATCTTTAATCGAATATCAAGTTCACAATTATAGATTTTCTGTAATAATGAAGCCTACATACCTCTTAAGGTGGTCCAGCAAGAAGTGGAATGTCACCAGGTTGGGTTCAGGCAGAGACAGCAGTAGATTCAGCATACAGCTTTCCTTGGCCACAGTGTCAGAGAGGCCTGTAGGGCATATGGGGCATGCGTTAAGAGTGAAAACTGTTTTCTTATTCAAGTGTAATTAACTGGGACAAAAAAGAAGAGTAACTAACCGATTCCTCCAGTGAAGTTGGGGTACAGCTCATCCGTGAAAAGAGGTTCTGGCAGCTCACGGAAATACAACTTCAGTGTTCCAGCAATCGCATTTACATCCATCTCCCTCATCATCAGAGAAACATCCTTATTATCTAGCAGTTGGATGGATGAGATAAAACACAAGTCAGTTGTGGTCGTAATATAACCGTCTGAAGCACAGATCAAAGATGGAAACGCCACATTCAAAATCGACCATAAAATTTATTTTGGCCTATTTCCTATTTGTCTCTTTGTACTTTACTACATGTAAAAAATGTAATAAACATATTGCACAAAATCGAACATAATTTACTTTAAGAGGCAAACTTACTTGAATCAAAAGCAGCCTTCAGAGCCTGGATGTCCGTGGCCACACCGGACACCCTGTAGATTCCCACCTCCTCCATTCCTCTTCTCTCGATCTCCTCCACACACTGTCTCACAATCAGAGGAACCTTGGAGCGCTCTCGCCTGTCACAAACAAGTGTAAATAGAGGTTTAATGGGGTTCCTCACTTAAAAAGATGCTGTAGCTTTTCATTTTAGTGGAGCATTTTGAAGCATTGTAAGGGAATTACAGGAGAGGTGTATAGCATGCTATCGTACTTTGCCAATAAAATGTATTCTCTCTGTATTTCAGTGCAGCATTCGTATACATTTCAGATAAAATATCCAATCTCAAATATGTATTAATTTTATCTTTCAGTTTAATGGATAAAGCACATTGATAAGATTAATTTCCACTAGAGGGCATCTTCACTGTTAAAGAGAGATCCTTTTCTCCACTCAAGTGTCTTAACATTGAACTCTACTCAAGTGTCTAATATATTGAAATTCATCATGAGAGGATTAAAAAAGAAGCAAAACAAACTACTGACACATAACAAGTACTACTACTAATACTACTACTACCACCACTACTACTACTACTGTTCTTGGCAGTTACCGTTAAAGGCCGCCACAGTGGATAATCCATCTCAATCTCTTCCTGTCCTCTGCACTTCCTCTGTCACACCAGCCACCTGCATATCCTCCCTCACCACATCCATAAACCTCCTCTTTGCTCTTCCTCTATTCCTTTGGCCTGGGAGCTCCATATTCAGCATCAATCTCCCAGTATACCCAACATCTCTGCTCCACACACGTCCAAACTATCTCAATCTCACCTTTCTTGTTTTGTCTCGGAAGCATCAAACCTGAGCTGTTCCTCTGATGTACTTGTTCCTAAGTCTGTCCTTCTTCATCCCTCCCCAAAAGAAATCTTGAGACATAAAAGGGCATAAAATACAAAAACTGGCACTAGTCCCATACTATAGTCATATTAACCACTTACTTGGTCACCACACTGATTTTAACCCCGAACACACCGGACTGTTTACGAGATGGCATTCTCTTTAAGCTGAACTCTCTGCTGGTGAACTTCATGGACAGCTTCACCTCAACCTGAAACATACCAAAAGAGAATAATAAAGTGATTTCCAGAGAAGTAACCTCAGATGATGTGTGTGTGTGTGTGTGTGTATATTCTCTTACCCTGGCTCGACTCACTGCCAATACCTACCCCATTCATGTTGATGACTGTCCTTTGCCAGTCTTTATTTTGCAGTGTCTGTGGATCCAGCTGCAAAACATTACAGAGGGGTAGCTGTCAACATTTTTACCCCAAAAAATTAAGCTCAGTTCCCTTTCCCTTCATTGACTTCATGAAGAAAAATAAGCTTCATTAATACATCATTGTATATATGTAGAATGAAATCTGTTCTCTACATTCAACCCATCCTATTGTACAGGAGCAGTGAGCAGCTGCAGCACCTTGGGACCAACTCCAGTTCGTTTTTCAACTGCCTTGCTCAGGGGCACAGGCAGGACTATTAACCCTAACATGCATGTCTTATTGATGGTGGGAGGAAACCAAAGCACATGGAGGAAACTCACGCAGACGTGAGGAGGGACCTGATACAGGATTTGAACACAGCACCTGTTAGCTGTGAGGCAACAGTGCTAACCTCTGCACCACCGTGCCTCCCCCAAAAAGTGGATTCTTCCATTGCAAAAACAGAAAACCTTTGGCCTCGAAATGGTTTCTGCGCACATGAGACAATCACCATTATAAAATTATATATCTGTTGCATGCCTGACTGCATAATCCTAAGCAAAGGCTAGAACCTAACCAGGTAAAGATGAAAGTGTTATTAATAACCTGCTCAAAGCCTTCACTCATCTTTGCATTATCTCCATAAGGTGAGTGGATGTCACCCCATGGCACGGATCTGCTGTAATCATCTGGCTAATACCAAGCTGTCACTCTATTTACACCAGCCAGGCATGAGTAATGTGATAATACCATGTCCTCACTACTAAGCAACAAGGCAGATGTTCCTTCACCCAAGAAACCGGCACACACCCACTGTCATCCAGATAATCCTTTGTTTGGCGGAGATCAATTCCTTACATAACACACCAGTGTGCTTCATACATTGGCATACTTATCGACAGGATGCAGCACACAACATACTGCGTGTCTTAAAAGAGATGAATCGTGAGACCACAGACCAGATCTGACCCAAATACTAAGAATACTGACATGTTAGTCACTTCACAAAGCAGTTGAATCTTTACCTTTTGTCTCACCAGGGAGTTACGAACCCTGTCCCACAGGCGAGACCCTGGGCTTGGTAGTTTCTTGAAAGTGGTATCCCCCTCTTCTTCTAAACTACAGCTGCTGCTGCTGGCCTGTTCCAGACTCTCCACACTCTGACACCTCTCTGCCATTGTTGGCCTCAAAACATATTCCCTCTTAAACAAAACCCCAAAATGTTACTTCCACCAGCCAGCAGGAAGTAGCCAAAGAAACCAGCACTGCTATCCAGACGGGGGTGTTTCACCTTCTTCTCAGTTGCCCGGCTAATAAGAGCACCGAGTCCCTCTTTACTTAGAAGTATAGACGTGTATCCAGATGCCTTGATGAACCCTGAGGCTCTCCATTAGTGTGGTTCAGGAGAATCTTTGTGTTGTCTCCATTTGCTGTCCATGTCTCAGTCTCGTTACGCTCCAGCAGTGATCAGAAAAAGAACAAAGCCAAACCAGGCAGCCAAACATGTTGGCTCTCTGTTGTTCTACTTCCCAGATGGATTTGTGGATTAACTCGTGAGAATCCCCTCCTACCCTCATTACCAGCATGCCTGCGCATACTGCTGTTCCCTGGGAGGGTTGCTGGGGGCCCTAGTCTGAGGCAAACTGTACTTGGGGTTTATCATCTAGGCAGTTTGTATGATGTTTGTATCTTTCTCTGTGACAATTCCTTGCAAGATGATTACATTATTGATGAATGCCACAATACAACATGTTTAACCAGGTGACACATTATCCGGGGATCTTCCCTCCAATGAGAAGCCTGTTCTTCATTTCCCATATAGCAGGCCATATAGAGAGCAGAGGGCCACGTCTAGAGTCCTACCAAGTCTCATAAATAAGTGTAGGTGACACTGTTTACTTATTTAGAGTTGGTAAAGCCTCACTCAGGAGGCTTTGTTGAATATGTCATCAACGGATTGATTCGTGGTGGACAGGACTCACTGACAAAATGAGAAAATTCTATTTTTACGTGTCACAATAAGTCCCCACGTTGTGGGGCTGGACAAAGACCCTGATGGAGCATAGGGGATTACGACTAGATGCCCTTCCTGATGCCCCACAGTGGGATTGAACCCACGACGTTTGGCTTGTCATTTCCTGAAGCATGCACTCTACTGCTAAGCTGCTGCAGCTCGCTGACAAAAATCTCTTTGCTAAATGTCAAATATCATTGTTGGTCAAAGTGCAAGGTCCTTTTCTCTCAGGTCCTCAAGCATAGTGAAGAGTAAACAAACCATCTTGAGCTTAGACATTCATCTGACCTACATGTACAGTCTCCCTGCACTTGTCAATCAGCTTGACAGAGATATAAGTCTTCAAACCAGGGATGTGAATATCAATAAAGATGGCAATGAGGCAAACATGCCATCACTATACTCCAACAGATGTCTGAGCCTCATGGGATTTGCTTCTGAAACAATATGGCCCGTCTGCTATTGAAGATGCTCTTGTGCACATGATCCTTCATTACTGAGAATTGTTATGATGCTGCTGTCATGCAGGGATTTCACAGGCTAATCATAGAAAGGTCTGTGTCCTTTTTTTCCTCTGGGAGTCTGTCTCGCTTACTTTCTTATAGTCTGGTTAAGTACCAAGGATGACATTCAGCTGCACAGTCTCTCCCAAACTGTAATCCTTCCCCTGTCACAACACTCTATTAGCAGCCAGGCTAACGCAACCCACCAGTGACCTCTCACGCCATTTCTTTTCTCGCTGCAACTCCTCAAACCAATCCCTTTCAATTGCCATATTTCATGTTTTTTATATATTATGTGTTAGTTTGCATTGTGTGTGTGTGATGCTTTCTCTGTATAGTTTTACTCTGTTACCTATTGCTTGTCTATTCCTCATGGAAGAGGGATCTTTCATCTGTTGCTCTTTTTGAGATTCCTCCCATTTTCTTCCTGTTTGACTCTTTCCTCATCTGTCTTAGGATAGAGGCCGTCATACATTGCACTGATTATCACCACCAGGCACTAACTAAGAAGAGATTATGGGTTTGGTCACATGAGTGCGTATGTCTATGGCCAATCTCCCAAACTACTGGACCTATCAAATTCTGACCACAAACCTTTTGCACACAGTTATGAGTGTACGATGAGGAACCTCTCATGGTTACAGTGATTCAAAACCCATCAGTGCTCCCTCTCCTCATTCATTCTCCAGCTTGCTCAGCCAATGTTGTTCTCCATCACTGCCTGATCTGAGTCAGCATCTACAGCTCCGTCAGATCAGGCAGCAATAGTGTCAAAACCAAGACAGCATGTATTGGGTGTGAGACAGTTAAACACATTTGATGTCTTTTAATGAGAGGTTTGAAATTATTATCACCTGATCTCTGTAATACCGCTGTGGACACTGTACAGCCACATTGTTGTTTTTTTCCTTGAGCATTACTTAAATGAACCCATTTTTAAAATATTCCCTGTCCAATTAACTTGGGTGCTGCACAAAAGTCTTGTAATGGCAGGAAAAACACTGGTCTTCTGTCCATGTGTACAAGGATTTTTCTTCTTCCGGTGGTGAAAAAAGGGGTGGTTTGTCGCCAAGTTCAAGCACTGGAGAAGAGGAGATACGCCTGACTGAGATCAGTGCCCTACTGAGTCTACTCGTCTGTAGTTGTGATTGTTAAGCCCTCTGGGGCAAATTTGTGATTTTGGGCAACACAAATAAACTTGACTTGAGTTCTTGTCCAATGGGGAAGAATAATCTAACAGAAAAACACTTTTAACGAGGTGAACAAGTCACATACACTACTATGGAGCTACTAGAGTGAATAAAGCAAGAATGAGAACTTTACTGAATATAAACTACAATAATTATTTTATCCTGTGGAAATCAATTGGGTGGTTTGTCCCTTGTAGAGTGTCTTTTTGTCCTCAAAGTTAAAAAAAAGGTCTGCTTTATGTATCCATACCTTTATCTGTCCTTTGGCCATAATCCTGTCTGTGTTCTCTCCATCCTCTTTGTTCTGCTTGGTTTTGTTGCAACACTTTTCATAACAGAGCAGCCTGAGAGTCTGAGAGCCCTCCAACTCAATCTCAAACTCCTGCATATAAAACAGATCATAGCACATCAGGGAAGCACTGCATAGGCTGCAGTCAAGATGTTTTAACCATTCTGCTACAGCTGTATGGTCTTTTTTCATAATTTCCTGCTTAATGTTCATACAGTCATGCACTGGAGGCTATATAATGCATTCCCAGTCTCCCTAATGTTGGCTAATCAGTTCCACTGGAACCATTAGGGGTTTATTGCCTTGCTCAAGGGTACTTTGAGAGAAGTTACTGGCTATTCCACTTAGATTTGCACTCCCACCTCATTCCAGCTGGGCTCCGTGGAGTCTCTGTATACCCGTGTCTTAGCTTTGTTCACAAAGTAGCCAAACGAGTCCACCTCCAAAGTGCAGTACAGGTCTAGTGAGAATAGGCATGAGAAGACACATGAGAAACCAGTTAGCATGACTTAATCCAGTAACATCTGTAAGGCTGAAACTAAGGATCCACATCAGTCTAAGAATTGAGCAATATTGTACTTGATAAGGCCCCATATCTGGAATTACAAGTTCACATATCGACCAAGAATATTGACTCATCAGTACATTCTTTCCTGTGTCTCACTACAGAGACATATAATTAAGAATATAACTTGGTAGCTATTGTTACAACACATTTATACTTGAGACAAAATAAGTGGAGCATAAACTGACAGGGATTTGAGAACCCTGAGACATATAAGATGAGGCTGGTACACAGTGTCCCTGCTGGGTAATCCCACTTGTTCTCCAGCAGCTGCTCTCCCAGCTGACAGACAGATACACAGCAGGCACAGCAGAATAGTGCTGGATTGACATAGTGGATGAGGTGACTGTGATACTCTAAGTCTCTAGTAAAGTAGGTGCATTACACTTATCAATGACATGAACGAACAGTGCTGAATGTGAAAAAAAGCCACTTACTTAAGCTCTGTTTGAGTCCTGATGCGGAGTGAACAATAACATTTAAAAAGCCATAAAGACCAGGAGATTCATCATCTGTGGAATGAACATCGGAGAGGGGATATTATGTGAGTTTAGATCAGCAGCACAACAAAGGAGGAAATGCAGGGAACAGTAACGGCTCATTACAAAAGTGAAGAGCAGTTCTCCCTGTCTAGAGAAACTGATATTCAAAAAACAAATCTTCATTTTTACCCTTAGTATAAATACACTGAATTACCACAGTGACAGTCAATACTTTGCATTAAATTTACCACATTTTGACCAACAATTTTAGATTAGGTAGAAAACAGTAAATTCATATCTGTGGCATGAAGTAAGATTCATGTATGACCTTTACCTTCCTTATTCATGGTCATTGGAATATTGTGGACGGTCTGAAGCTTTACACATGAGTTAGTGAGCATTTGCAACTCAAGAGATGTCAGGGAAAAGCTTTTAAAACCTGTAGGAGAACAAAAAAAAGGTTAGACAAAAGTTAAAGAGAGGCACCCCAGTGTTAGTGTTCTGATACAGAGGGAACTCACATTTTTTCTGCTGCTCACGAATAATCTCCCTCCATTCAGCACGTTCATAGTCAGAAGAGATTAGAAAAGTAAAACCCTGAAAGATACAAGACAGTATTATTTTGTTTTGCGGTCAATATGTTCTGTTAAACCGAAGTAACACTACAGAGTTCTACCTGTAGAGGGCACTAAACACCATAATGAATAAGGCGTACAAGATGGTACAAAATCATGTTACCATTTACATTTTTCATGAAACACAGACCAGACATGAACAATTTGTTGTTTATTTCAGCTAGTAAACCCCACTTCAGTTATGAAATGTGGGTAAAGGTGGGTAGACTAGTTAAAGTAGGGTTTAGTCAATGCAGCGACTCAGAAATCTTCTATTTGTTTTATGGTTTTAGTTGTTATAATTTTAAATACCACCATGTAAAAAACATTGGACCATTGGAGTCTGCATGGTGTTAAAGCTGTGCTAGCTTTAAAGAGAAAGACTCAGGATTTCACAGAGTTAGGGGAAACCTAAGCTCTTTAACCTTTTGTTGGCAAACTTCTGTTTTAAAAAAAAAATGTGCCAAGAGAGAGAACAAAGGTTTTGGCTAAAGATGTGGTCAGATGTGAATGAAGGCAGAAAAAACCCTGTAGACTTTGTAAAAAACCAATCATAATCTGAAAAATGATTCAAAACCAGATGTGCAATGGTTTTCATCTTGTGTGTACACCAGTGTAACCTTGGTGTGACCTTTGCTCCCATGTGCAACATTGAGGGAAACTGGTGGATATCTCAGGGCCTCTGTGTGGGTGGAGAAAAGGGATGGGCAAAGACTATTCAGGCGTTGTATAAAACTATTCTACTCCCTTGTGAATCACTTTCTGCCTGGGCTTACCTTGCCATTCCTGTTGGCCACTCTGAAAGCCATACTAGGTGACATTAAAAGAAGTACAGATTCCTGTTCTGACAGCTTCTTCTTCAGTCGCTCTATCACTTTGGCTCCTTTAGTAGTTCTCTGCAGAAACACAGCAATAGAGACTTAATATCATACACCAGATTATGTCTAGACCACTGAGTATCTTATGAACTATGCTATGTCTATCTTTCTTTCTGTTTGTCTTTTTTCATTCATGCAACGCTATTGTCTACATTTGTGTCACTGCAAAAGAAGCAAGCTATTTATGAGCGGTTTCTTTTTCACATTCCTAATATAATCAAGTCCATTTGATTGTGCGACCAACAATTTCACTGGCTCCCTGTGAAAATTATTATTTTCAAGCTTTAACTCTGAGCTTTAGTCTGTGATGTGCTCTTCTTCTGCACTGTATGTAGAGTCCTACTGTCCCCATCTCATTTATGTTAGCATGAACATCAGCACAGAGCTAGATGTCTTGGTCTCCACACTGCTATCACCCGGATGAATCCCTGATCTTTCAATGTGTTGAACAAGAGATTTCTAATTAAGATGCATGACCGGTTGAGAGCATTTTTATAAGCCTGTCACCTTCTCTCTCTGGATCTCATTCTTGATCTGGGAGATTCGGATCTTCATGGCATCTATTTCCTCATCCTGGACCAGAGGGATGGGGGTAGACTCGCAGTCCTCGATAGTTTGGAAGGTCAAGTCTGCCAGTGGTATGTACCATTTGCAGTCATACTGCTGCCCTTTCCTATAAGTGGACAAACAGGAAGATGACATGGACACATTACATTACATTACAGGCATTTAGCAGACGCTCTTATCCAGAGCGACGTACAACAATTGCATAGGTTCAAGGTACAGAAAGGTACATAGAAAGACATGTATGTACGTAGGACGACCATGTGAAAATGGATGGGCGGCTTGGCTGTTTGGCTTGTATGTCTTATGCAAAAACCTTGAAAAACGGTCTTTCATTTTCCCTTCCACCTTACTAGTACCAATAGCATATCCAAGAAAAGCCAAGTATTGGTTACCTATAAGCTTCTGTATATACACAGACATACACATACAATATATATTTATATGAAGCAACTTACATTTAAACCAACGTAAAATGGGTATCTTGTGAAAGAAAACAAACAAACTAAAATATCAAATTCCCCCAGAGTCTTCTGAGTATTCACCAGAGACTACACTTTAAATGGACTGTTTTACTTGGAGGTTAGCCTCTTCCTGGTAGACGCTAACTGGCAGAGCTCACCCTGCAGCCTGTTTCTTCAGCTTGGTGCAGAGCAGCAGGTCAGTGAAGAGGAAGACATGACGGAGCTTCCTGGAGCCCTCCACCAGCTCCACCATGAAACGGTCCCTCAAAAGCTGGCGGTTCTGGCAAAAAGAAACAGGGTATTGCAAAACACCTTAGAGTCAACTTTTCAAAATATATTTAACACGTTATATTAATTCCCTTTTTTAAATTAAAAAAAGTTAGCGCTGATGGCAAATTGGCATGTGGTGACGTATATTCTCACCCGCGACCAGATTTCGGATAAGCAGTTGATGATGACATGACATGATGTATGCTCACCCATTATTTTATCAGCAATCCAAAGATGAGTTTGAAAATTAGATATCTTATAAATATCATTACTATCTTAAAATAAGAGACTGATTAGTTGCTGTAAGTACTTGATAGAAGACACTTTAAGAGGTCCGGTAACTGACTGCACGAGCTAAACATTAGAGGAGTCCTTTATGTGTAACACTGGATGCGATCACAAAAGGCAGATGATGGCCAACAATAACAAACCAGAAGTTTCTTCAGCACAAACAGGAATACGTCCACTTTTTCACAGGGTGGATGACTTATTTTGCGACAACCGACTTCAAAACCCGACGTCTGGGAACGAGCCGCTGTTAGTTTGGGGTTGACAAACATTGACCTCATTCTGAAGTGTTGCCAACACATGACAACATGCGTGGAAACTACAGCCAGAGGTGTCGATGCTGCCGTCTGATGAACGGTACCCGACCCACCAGCTAACGGCAACAGAAAACAATAAAGAACAAGTTTTAATGAGAATGCAGTTGCAATGTGACTGAATTACAACAGCTAATTTCTTGCAGAACAAAAAGTGGCCTATTTCCCAGACTTGTGGGCTATCCTGCAAGCGACACCGCAGCTCTCATAAATAATGGAGTATTTTATGAGTTGGATTAAAAGTTCCCCGAAACTTCAGCCACAGTCACTGTCTTCGTGACTGTAAATGAGGTTGCTAGTATCAGGGACTCGCCGGCCTGCCAGCTTGTTTTCCATGTTTTTCTGCAACAGATTTATTATTTCAGAGCTTCCTCTAATCCCTGTGAGGCCATCCACCCTAATGTTATGGCCTCTGTTAATTCTTTAATGACTTTTGACCTGTGGGCTGAAGCTGTTTGCAATAAGACATCCAATGTGAGCCAGCTATCCCATTCTAACCCACTTCAACCATGTGTTTATTAATAAAAGGTCCGCTTTTACATGTCATTTTTAGTCACCATGGTATTGGGGTGGGGATTAAGGCCGGATGTCCTTCCTGACGCCCTGCGGTGGGATCAAACCCACGACGTCTGGC
The DNA here is from genome assembly GCA_900302585.1 of Regalecus glesne. Classification (NCBI taxonomy): domain Eukaryota; kingdom Metazoa; phylum Chordata; class Actinopteri; order Lampriformes; family Regalecidae; genus Regalecus; species Regalecus glesne. The sequence goes on from OMLC01041980.1 coordinate 47,904, forward strand.
TTCTTATTTCTTGATGCACGTATATTCAGTTATATTCTTGCACTGTTCACTGTCCTGTTCTTACCCAATTTCTTTTATATTATTTCCTAAAGCTAATACCATTTTTTAAAGTTTATATTGTTTTTTGCTTGTTTTCTGAGGGGTCCGTTTTACACGTCACGATTAGTCCCCACGATGTGGGGGTGGGCACAGACTTACATGGAGCTCAGGGGATTAAGGCCGGATGCCCTTCCTGACCCCTGTGGTGGGTTCAAACCCACAACATCTGGCTCATCAGTTCCTGACGTGCGTGCTCTACCGCTGAGCTACTTGTCCATTTGTTTTGTTTTCCATTTGTCTATGTGGAATGTAGAAGTACTGACCTTTGACCTTAGCTTTTTGTTGAACCAGACGACTCTCTCTTTGTCTAGCCATGAACCATCAGAAAGAAGACATGCAACATTAGCAAAGCCTCGCCGGTTATGCAGGACCGCAGTGTTGTTTTTTTTATGATAGGTGTGTTTCACCACCTTTCCTCCAATTCAGCATCTGCCCAAATAGCTGATAGATGTGCAAAGTATTTTCCAAGGCTAAAAGCCAAGGTGCACCATTATCCTACCCATTGTGAAAAACACATTTTTGACAATGCCATGTTTCGTGCAGTTCACTTTGGCACTGGTCTATTTAGATTTATGCTGGTGAGGGCACGTATTTAGCTATGGCCCATTTTCAGAGAGCTGGCTGGGTTACATCTGCACATTCCTCCTTTGTACAAACAGGAGCACATCTGCTCAATATTCCAACAGGAAACCTGTGCAGAGTGCTGATACTGTACCGTACTCGTATTAGGCCCAGTTTGGGTCCCGCAAAATACTCTGTGAGGAAGGGCAGTTCAGGAATCGTGGGTCCTCTGCTCCCATTGGCATCTGCTCCCTCTATTTTCATACATCATAATTTGACGGTGAGGGACAAAACATGGAAAATAGTTGAAGCTAAACAACTAGAGATTAAATGGTCACAATAACCACGAACAACCGCACTGACAATGGTGGGTGATTCAGTAGCCAATTCAGTGGAGAGCCAGTGTGCTACAATACCTCATTTGTATTGGATTTTAAGTTGATTGTCGTCTGGTCACGTAGTTACAGGCACTGCACAGACAGGCACTGTATGTGCCTGTCTGTGCAGGGTTTCTAGTGAGTGTCTGGGACAACACGAGGCAGGACTTTCCCAAGATCCCTCCTTTAACTCAGACTGGCAAACAGGGCTTATTCCAAATGAGGAAAAATAAACAAACAAAAATGGAAGTTTCCTTATCAGATTACCGGAATCACAGCTCTGGGATTTGTTGGTGTGTCAGGAAAGGTGATGAGGCATCGTATAGTGGGAAGAGGCAAACTCAAAGAGGGCTGGACAGTTACTTTGACAAGTTGTGTTGCAGGTCATTTCTGGGAAGTGGTGTTGAGGCTCTGGGGAGAGAGGATGGGAGTGAGCGGAGAGGTAGGCGTTGGGCCTTCCTGACTTTTTGACACGGAGACCCCTGGCCTCAGTGTTTTTACTACTTTGTCATGACCTTCCTCTACGCTCCGCTTTGCCTGAAAGTGAAGCGGACGGGCTGAGATGACTCAGCAAGAACTTGACTCACACTCTGAGTTTAATTTCAGCTCCCAGAGCGCCTTATGCTTTCTGCTTTTACCATCACTGCTCAGGATCTGATGGAAATTACCGCTGTATAATTAAACCAGACACACCAGCAGATTGCTGTCTGAGCAGGAGAAAGGACTAACTGGTACTCTCTGTCAGGTCCATCTAGCTCAGGCATGCATGAAAGTAACCTGCTATCATTTATTTCAATATCTCTGATACAGTCTCTACACCATTGCCCTTTATTACCTCTTAGTTTCACACGTATATACCACAGTTGCTCAGTGGTAGAGCACACACACTTCTAAGTCAGGAGTCACGTGTTCGATCCCTCCGCAGGATATCGGTCAGGGCATCCCCTACATTCCATCTATGTCTGTGTCCACCCCCACAATGAGGGGACTAGTCTTGAAACATAAAAAGGGCCTGTATATAGTCAGTTCTTATGTGTGTGTGTGTCTGTGTGTATATATATATATATATATATATATATATATATATATATATATATATATATATATATATATATACATA
>OMLC01041981.1:0-41683 GCA_900302585.1 Regalecus glesne
TTTGGCATGACACTTGACCCACAAGTGTCCACAGCAAAGCAGGTGATAGTATGTAAGCAATAGTGATTCTCTAGAAAATATTCCCCTCTAGTATGGCCATTACACACCCCTGATGCTTATGATGTAAGACTAGTGAATGCTGAATGCTCTAAACTCTTATCTGAATGTGACAACTGCCCTTAATAATAACAAGTGCATTTAAACAGAATCCCAATGAATGGGACCGCAGAAGCCTTTAAGGGTAGTGACTTAAAAAAAATAAGCTAAAGATTGTGACAAATGAATATATTCAAAATGTATATTTAATGATATAAATGAGTATATTTACAGATACGTATGTAAGAAAGACTTGAAATTGCTCGTTGTATAACTTAATGCAGATATGCCCAAGAGATGAACTGCACCATTTCACTTCTCTGGTCTGTGATGCTAGGACAATACTGACTGTGCTATATATAAACTGCTGAGTATGCAACACTTAACTGATGAATAAAGGAAATGAAAATATGAATAGAGACCTTGTTTTCATTCACATGAGTTTTCATTGTAAAATAAAAGAATATAAGGAATTATAATGCCTTTTAGCTTATATGATGACAAAAAGGATGCAAGCAGATTATATAAGTGAGGTTGAGATATGTAAATCCCTGTGTGAAATACTGTGATGTGCACTGCATTGCGGCTGAGGGGAGGATGGAGATATGAAATCTGCTACCACACCCATGCTGATGTCTCAGAGACCAGGTTCATACATAAATCAGGAGCAAGCAGAGAATTCGTGCCACTACCCTCAAGAGAGCAGAAATAATTAATTAATTACAGTTCTACTGCACTCCAAAACCACAAAGTTAAAAAAAAGAATCTATCACTAATGCAGGTATAGGCTACTATATGCTATGGAGTTAATGTTTTCTTTCCAACCAATCACTACGATGTACCTAATTAAAGTTCCTTCAACCACAAGACAGACTGGTCAGTGAGATGTCCTGTTGTAATGATTAACTGAAAAAAAGCACTCTTGACACTCCATGCCATAAAAATAGGTATATCTGTTTGACAAACGTATGCATTTATTCTCTCATTTATAACCTCATTACAACAATTCAGTGTGAAACAAAATGAAACCGGTAAATAATCCGTTTACCCATTGTCCTCCAGATTAGTATGAGACATTGCACATCATTTGGAAGTTGGTATAGTTTTGTGTTGAGATTTCTAAGTTACATGTGATACTGCCAAGAAAAAAAGTGATATCAGTTAAAGCTTGAATGGATTATTCTTTTAAACTGAAATAAATTAAATTTCTCATGAGAATAGGTTGTGTTTCATGTAACAGGATTCAAGGGCTGCTGTAGCTCACTGGTTAGCAGGCTCACTTTGGGAACTGACAAGCCAGAGGCGGTGGGTTCGAATCCACTGGGGTATTATGGGGGATATCTGGCCTTCATCCTCCAAGCTCCATCGACAGTTGTCTTCAAAATAATAGCAGTGTGAATAAAACTTATAATAGCTTTTATTTCTATATAGCAAATGCATTGGGAACACTGCATTTTATTCCAAATAAAAAAAATAAATGAAAAATTACCAAATATGTTATTGATTTACAGAAAGTGAAGAAAAGGGAATATTAGTTAAAAAATAGCAGTCTGCATTTTTCTTTACAAACTCAAAAATGTACTTTATAAACTGAAAAATGCTTGAATAATTAGCTTTCCTGTGAATTAATGAACTAGTATTTAGTTGTGTAACCACTGTTTTTGAGAACTGCTTCACATCTGTGTTGCATGTCAACCAACTTCTGTTACCTGTGAACAGGTATTCCAGCCCAGGACAATTGGACAACATTCCACAATTCTTCTGCATTTCTTGGTTTTGCCTCAGAAACAGCATTTTTGATGTCTCCCCACAAGTTTTCCATTGGATTGAGATCTGAGGATTGTGCTGGCCACTCCATAATGTTAATCTCTTTGGTCTGAAACCAAGATGGTGCTCACTTAATGGTGTGTTTGGGGTCATTGACTTGTTTAAACACCCATTTCAAGGGCATTTCCTCTTCGGCATACAGCAACATGATTTCTTCAAGTATTTTGATGTATTTGAATTGATCCACGATCCCTGTTATGTGATAAATAGGTCTGACACCATAGCATGAGAAACCTCCCCATGTCATGATGCCTGCGCCACTATGCTTCACTGTCTTCAGTGCACTGTGGCTTGAATTCAGTGTTTGTGGGTTGTCTGACAAAGTAAGTGCCATTTCTCTTTAGGCCAGTCAATGTGTTTATTGGGAAAGTGTAACCTCTTCTGCAGAATTCGTTTTTTTCCAACAATGGGACTTTGTGGGGGCTTCTTGCTAAAGGTTTGACTTCTCACAGGCATTTTCTAATTGTCACAGGACTCGGAGATAACTTCAGAGCTTTTGTGATCACCCTGGAGCTGATCATTGGCTGAGACTTTGCCATTTTGGCTGTTCTTTGATCCATCCATGTGGTAGTTCTCTGTTTTCTTCCACGTCCATCAGGTTTTGGTTCCCATTTTAAAGTATTTGAGATCATTTTAGCTGAGCAGTCTATAATTTTCTGCACTTCTTGATGTTTTACCCTCTACAATCAACTTTTTAATTAAAGTAAACTGTTCTTCTGAATGTCTGGAGCGACCCATTTTACTCAGATTTTCAGACAAATGCACCAGAACCAGCATGCACAACCTTTGCTTGGTTTGTCTTCAAATAAGGGCCACCACCGGTTTGACACCAGTTTTTTCACAGCTGAATAACCTCCATGATTTAACTACACACTGCTATTATTTTGAACAGGCCCCCCTAGACAACTGTAAGTCTGTGTCTACCCCCAAAATGTGGGGACTTAATTGTGACCCATAATAACGGGTCTTTCAAAAGTATAAAGGATTCAATCCAGATAACACCCACAATAAAATCTGTTGTTTACCGAGTGAAAAACACTTTTTCTCTCTGCCATCAAATTATGTTAGATCCAGAACATCAAGCAAAGCTTCATCTTTGTCTTGGACTAAATGAAGTTTCCACTTACATACCTTAGTGAAAGTGCATGTGCCTCTGTTAAATGGCTATTCATGGATATAATTTTAAGTGGAACATCTGTACTTTCTAAATTTCAACATGTTAAATGGCAGGCACTGTGCCCTTTATAACACCAGTTGTCCTGTCCTAATGCCGTAAGACAATGACCTTCTTATTCCCATTTCACAGGCTTCAACCGATGACATGAATCTCTGCTGATCTGTGTGTGGCTATGCCTGACTACATGGTTACCCCAATGACTAAGAAAAGTTTAAGAGGAGCAAAAGTGATTTTGATCCATAGACAAATTTCTATGGCCTGCATCTGAGTGAGGTAGAGAACAGAAGTAATCTCAAGTATCATTGGATGATGACAGCTGAATAATCAACTCAATCATTCTACCCCTTTTTGGCACACCAATGAGTAAAACATGAACTATAGATATTAAAGTGTGTATTGGGTTCGACATCTTGACTCTATGGGAATGACTCAGCTTAGAGCAGTATTTAACAACTATAGCATAATAATAAGTTGTGGTGCCGAAAGCTCTTCTAAATATAATGAGAAAGAGATTTGCGATGAGTTGATAAAATAGTAGTTACATTTGTACTATGGTGCACAGAAAAGCTAAATACAAGATTATTCAAGAAAATAATACATTTTATTATCAAACTGGCTTGATGAATGTTGTGATGGGGAAACAACAGAAACCATAATACAATAGTTGGGGGTCAATGGTCCCACAGTGACAGAAGTAAACCCTAGTTGTTAAGGTTCCAACGTACTATTGGGATGAGGGTGGGGCCAGGATTAACGATGACTGAAGAATCCATGTGGATGGTTGTATTTGAAAGGCTTCAAACGGTTTGGACCCCTGAAACACAGAAAAAGATGTCAGAAATATCAGAGATAAGTAAACATGTATCTATATGCAAAAGCAGTTTTTGATCAGACTTCATCTCAATACCTGACAGTGCGCAAGCACATCTTTTCACGGGGGAATTCACGTGGTCCCTCCACACTGTCATCTTGTCCATCCGTCTCCAAATAGACGTCCAGACAAACACACAGACGTGCAATCTGATTAGTCAGTAGCTGATATCCTGGCCGCGGCCCCTGGAGTTCACTTTTGAACACATTAACCTCACTCTCCATAGCCTAGGATAAGGTAAAAGACAATTAAAATACACCCTCACCAATCATGTTTGATCGTATTCTCACCCGGTTCCAAAACAGAGTTAAGGAATTAAAATTTTCTTGCAGGACATGATATCAGGCTCTTGAAACTTACCCGAAGGTTGTCATCAGTGTGTCCACTGCGCTCTCCCTTCCAGCTGAGAGAGAGAGAGAATAAAGGAGAGATTTCTGGGTAACGGGGGCTCAACACCACTGCAGCCATAAGACGAGCTAAGAGGGGGAGTGAAAGAGAAAGACAGACCGTTCACAACCATTAACAGAAAAACGGGGTCCATCATCAGTATTGATCGTTACAGCCTCTATAGTAGCCTCCAGAGCCCTCCGTCATGTACCTGTGCCTCTCTCCACCACACCTATAAAGTACAGGTCAGTCTCCTTGGCCAGACCAGCATCAGTCACATGTTTTGTATATGGCAAGTCCTAGCAGGACAGACCACAGAAACAAAAACAAATTCATCAAAGTCAGATGTAAAGTGCATTGAGTGTCTTCTCGGGTGAACAAGTTTACTACAGGTGAACTCACAGCTCTGTATTTGTGTGTGCACATACTATGTAATCTTGGTGGGTGATGGCATTCCAGCGAGTTAATCTGGAGATGATCTTAGCAGGAAAGAGGTGCTGACACTCACTGGTGACTGGGACAATACTGTGCTCTGAGGACCAGAGGAAGAATTAGTTCATGTTAACTTAGGTCTAAGCGTCTGCTATAAGCCTTGTGGAGTTATCTCACTATTGCACTATATTTTTTATACCTACCTAGTGAGGCAAACTGCTTCTGCAGTGCCAGGCGAGACTGGACTCGTCCCCTCAAAAGCTTCATGGTGGTCTCCATGTGGCTTGCACTAAGAGAACTGCCAATACCTGCACCCTGAAAAAGAAAAGACAGAGAATTTCACTTTTAATGTTATTGCTATCTAACTAGTTCTTTAAAAAAATACTACATTGAGATATAGGTTACAGGGAGCGCAGAAGGGCATACACACCTCAGGAGCATCACCAGGGAAATGTAGTCCTCCAAGACACTGAACCCATAGGTAGGGATGACCCAGCTCTCCCACATAGTCTGTAAAAGAAACAATTCTACACGAAGACATTTTTTATTAATTATTTATTTTTTGTACTTGTAAGTAAAGTATAGAACATAATGTTTTAGTGCCTGATTCTTTTTTATAGTTGCACTTATCTGTGTAGTTTATGCCTGTATTCTATGCTACCTAAAACCTAGCTCTAACATCTGTTAATGCCTCCAAAAGCATTTTCAAGTGTATCTAAACCCTTTAGAAAATAGCAAATGGGGGGGGGGCGCATAGTTCAGTGGGTAGAGCATTTGTCTGGCGATCCGAAGGTTGCAGGTTTCATCCTTGGTCCTGAAGAAACCATGTCAAGGTGTCCTTGAGCAAGACACTAAGCCCATAACTGCTCCCCAGGTACCAAATGGAGGTTGCTCACTGCTCCTATACAATGCGATGGGTTAAATGTAGAGAATTGTAAATTCTCCCTTGTGGGACTGATAAGGGGAATATTATTAGATTATTATTATCATGGGGCTTCTGGTGCCGTAGGGGGTTAAGGCACCTATGTTCAGTGCATCTCTGCATCATCCAGTTGGGTGTTCGTATCTCGGCTGCACGATTTCCAACCATGGCCGGAGGACCATAGTTAGTGGGGCATAATTGGCTAAGCCTCACATGGGTATAGGGTTTAGGTTGGATAAAGTAATCTGGGTTCACTAGTGTCCCCCTGTGGGTCGTCTGGGCACTCGTGGAACAAAAAGTAGTCTCGCTTCGTTCTCCTCCAACAGCAAAGCACTGTGCTTTCCCCACGAGACCACAATGTGCAAAATAGCGAGGAGGAGACTCATACTATGGCTTCCTCCTTCCTGTTGACGTTCTAGGGGGGATCAAAGCAACTGACCCAGCAGTAGGCAACTCAGGCAATTTGGGTGAGAAAAAAGGGGATACAATTTAAGAAAAAAAATATTATTATCATTATTAAATGTATCTTAATAAATTTAAGGGTTAGCAAAGATCACCCATGAGTCTAATAAGATCATAAACAAGATTACTTCTTCAACTGTAGCCATTCTTGCAGATCCTGTAAGACAGGATCTGCAGGAATCTGACAGGCTGTTTTTGGAGCTCACAAGAAATCACTAAGACTGCCCTTTTCACTTGTATAACAGCTAATTCAGTCTTGACTGTCTATGCCTGATGCCGACTCTAATATATGCATTCTTTACATCCAGACTTTATAACTGTAATTTTGTTTTCAGGTCTGCCACGTACTAGTAATAAAAATCTTTAGATGGTTCAAAATTCCGCTGCCAGAATCCTAACTAAAACTAGAAAATCTGACCACACTACACAAATTATTTTCTCCACTCATTGGTTTCTTATCCATGTAAGATCTCATTTCAGGGTCCCTCCTTTAACTTATAAAATCCTAAATGGGTTGCCCGACCATAACGATCAATTCTCCTTAAACTCCACATTCCATCTTGAGCTCTCCAATCTTAAAATATAGGACTTTTCTGTGTGTCCAAAGTTACAAAAAGTCAGCTGGTGGTAAGGCCTTTTCCTACCAGGCCCAATTCTTGTTGAATAAACTACCTGCTGCTGACAATCAAGAGTTTAGTCCTTTAAATGTAAACTTAAAACTCAACTTTTTCCATTGTCCCATAATTATTTGCCTTTAAATTGAGTGATTCACAACCTGTAATGCATGCCAGGAAGGTTTCTACCTCAATGAATTTACCAAGAACTGTTCTGCTGATGAGATTATTGCTTATAGAGCATGATATTCTATGGTGGGTTGGGTCCATGAGCCTGATTTGTCAGTCCTTGGTGTGGGTGCTCTACCACTGAGCAACTGCAGCTCCTTCAAAGTTCATCATACTTTTCAAATATCTCGTAATTCCATTATAATTATCTTATCCTCTTTCTGTTATATTCTTTCAATTTTGTTTTATTATTCTGTTAGTGCCACGGTGGCACACTGGATAGAGCGCATGCCTGGGAGTCAGGCGATGCGGGTTCGCAGCCTGCTGCGTAGCTCGGTAAACGTGAAGCCTTCATGGTAAAGCGCTTTGAATGGTTGTTCAACAAGAAAAGTGGTATATAAGAACAAGTCCATTTACCATTTATACACAGCATTCATTGCACATCTGTCTGTCTTGGGAGAGATATCCGTCCTCTGTTGGTCTCCTTGAGGTTTCTTCCTATTTTTTCTCCTCGTTAAAGGTGATTTTTAAGGACAACATCCTGTCTAAGGACAGGATGTTGTGCTATTGTAAACCCCAAGGCAAATTTGTAATTTGTGATAATGAACAAAAGAAATAAAATTGACTTGACCTCTCCTCATATCATATAGTAGTTAGTAGATTTAGTGGTTCTCAAATGCAATGATGATGACATAGAATCATCTTCACCTGGGCACCAGTTCATTTATTAGTAATTTGACTACTGACTTTCTTTCTTCAGGACATAATGGCACAGTTTTAATTCTCACCCGACTTTATCAAACTGGTAGCGGTTAGCTGGGTTGGGGGTTTCTCGTCCTTGGTCATTGGTGAAGAGACAGTTGACCAGAGTGTCTGAGTTCAACAACTCTCTAGGGAGAGAATGGAATCATTAGGGTCACTATTCAGATGCAAATACAATCAGAGTGATACATAATGATCAGCATACATATAGATCAGGACACAAACCCTGCACTGATGGCTGTGCTGAGGTCAGTAGAGGTGGAGACCTTAGTCTTGACTGTCAGGATGCTCAGGTTCAACAGGTAGTAGAAGTAAAGATGGAGAATACTGCCATCTGAAGAGATATAAAATGTTGATTCAGGCTGTGACACATTAATTAAGTCTCTTTTAGTACTATTTTTATCACTAAATTAGGAAAGAAAGAAAGGAAAAGCACTGTATTTGGTCATTGTATTGTTACAATGAAATTTGTCCTCTGTATTTAACCCATCCTATTGGATAAGAGCAGTGGGCAGCTGAACCACCTGAGGAGCAGATAGGGGTTCAGTGTCTTACTCACGGACACTTCAACATGATTTCTGAAGGAGCTGTGGATCAAACTACCAACCTTCTGATTACTTGGCAACCTGCTTTACTTCATTAGCTATACCACACCTAAAAAAACCTTAATTTTGATATTTCATCACCCTACAAATAACACCATTTAATTTCATTAATTTCATTCACTAATTTGTTCCTTTATCTTGATTCAATTAAATCAAATAAATATATTGATTCCCTTATCAGTCCCACAAAGGGAAATTTGGATTTCTCTGCATTTTAACCCATCCTATTGTATAGGAGCAGTAAGCTCCCACCATATGGCACTTGGGGAGCAGTTAGGGGTTCAGTGTCTTGATCAAGGACACCTCGACATGTTGTCTGCAGGACCGGGGATCGAACCTTTAACCTTCTGATTGCCAGACGACCGCTCTATTCACTGAGCTATGCTGCCCCCAGAGAAGCTCATTTGATTTACTTGTGCAGGGATGACAGGGATGATAATGATAATTTCTCTGCAGTCAAAGTGAACTCAGAGACACTCCATCACTCTCCCTGGCAAACAGATAACTCATCCTTTGTACTAGAGTAAAAACACAGACCATTTTAAAGGACTGGGTTGGAGTGTGGTGGTAATGTAAAAAAAGAGCGTGATAGGAAGAAGGGGTTGATGAGAATAGGCTTACAAAATGGTGAAGAAGGTGCAGACTCACGCTGCTGTAAGCTTCTCTCTCTTTAGATAGTTATACCTGCATTGCAGGTCCCCCTATAATCTGTCACTGTACTTCACCAGTAGAGGGCAGACTAGGGTAAAATGTCATTAACAGACTACACCACATTATAAATGATTCCCTTATCAGTCCCACAAGGGGAAATTTGGATTTCTCTACATTTTTGACCCAACCTATTGTATAGGAGCAGTGAGCTGCCAACATATAGCGCTCGGGGACCCATTAGGGGTTCAGTGTCTTGCTCAAGGATACCTCGACAGGCTATATGCAGGACCGGGGATCGATCCTGCAACCTTCCAATTCGCCAGACGATCGCTCTACCCACTGAGCTATGCCGCCCCACCTATTAACAGACGTTATATCTAGTGGGTTACAACATAGGGAGCACAGCTTAGCTATATTATGAACTTCTGGGCTGATTCTACTTCATAATTTTCATCACAGAGAATAATGACCGGGAATCTGCCTGGTACTACCAATGCACAGAGCACATTTTAGGACTGCATTCTCACATTAGAAGTCATAATGAGCTAAATGCATGTGGATGGTATACCTTTACACTTGAGGTCTAAGCAGAGGGACAGAGGGTGCCTTTTCAGCATCTCCCGACGCTTATCATCCAGTTGACCCCCTGTAGTAGGCCGCCTCCTCTTCTATAACAGAATAAAAGATTAAAAGAAAACAAGCAAAACAAAATGGTCATTAGAAATCACATGATAATCTCACCAGTGTCCAATATCACGAACAAAACTGGCATCTAATTTCAGCTGCTTACAAGAGAAACATGATATAAACTTTTTAACTTGATCCTCTGCAATTACAGGAAAAAGCAAAGGAAGCAGTTGGGAGGGAGACTTGGATGAGTGAAGGACGGTAGGTTCAGAGGGAGTAAAATGAGTTATGCAGCGCCATTGCAGAAATAATGTGACAGGGCTAGCCAGCGACAACACAGAAGAAATATGGCAGTAATAATGGAATGACTCTGCTGGCCAAATTGGATTCCCAAAAAGGCAATTATGGATGAATAATTTAACAAGATTAATGAACAGAAAGATAGGCACATAAGGAGACAGATAAAGAATTTGAATGAGAAAGAGGACAAGGTATAACTGTGGCGTAGTGAGTGTGGATATGAAAGTTGGGGTCAGGTTAAACTTGGACAAATATTCAGAATCTCCAAGCTGGCACAAGGCCTGAGGCAGGTAGTAATCAATACGTACCACTCCCCCACCATCAAGAGAGGGCCACCTTGTGTGTGTGTGTGTGTTACAAATGTGGATATGTTATAGCTGAACTCACTGACCCTCTGCAAGTGTATGCATGAGGACAAGAGATAAGAGTTAAGGAGAGATGTGGAAGGAGAAAGAAAAGAAACAAAGCAAGCAAGGAAAATTAAGATGGTAAGAGACAGGAGGGAGTAAACACAAAGAAAGCAATGTCAGCTAGGAGGGTGGGCGTCATGGGTCTGAAACTCACTGTTTTCTCCTGCTCCTCTTCTGCATCGGAATCACTCTCATCATCTGGACAGTACAGAGCACATACTGTATATATGTTTACATATTCAAATCATGAGATTTGAACTACACACCGGTTCATTAACGTTAAACAACCAAGCATACCAAAAGGAATCTATTTAGTGTTGGATGCTTTGGGTATAAGCACACTGTTTGCATCTGTTAGTGTGCGTGTTTGTATGGGGATGTGTGTAAGTATGTGTAGCCGAGGTTTTACCCTGAGAGTCCTCTGGAGGTTTGGACAAGGCTTTGGCTTCATCCACATCACCACTAATGGACACACTGAGATTCTTATCTAGGATATAAACAGTCAAATTATCACTGCACAGGATTCTCACCTTAGAGTGAAATTAACTAATGGGCAATATTAGCTTGAACAAACATAAGAAAATTAACTTACCACAAGCCTGTCCATAGGCACTAGCTTGAACAAACAAAACATAGAGAGCAGGGGGCAGATGGCGGGCAATCTCTGTCTGTTTCTGAGTCTGCTCAAAGGGCATGGATAGGTACTCTTGCACGGGGAGAGATGCCTATGAAGAAAAGAGAAATTATAAAACCAGACAGAGATTCAATGTATTATGCCATTTGGATGTGTATTGTCGAAAATTCTTGTCCCTGAAGTAGAGCTGAGCAATATATGAATATAACCTCAACAAGACATCTAAGGTTGTTTTTATCATATCATAATGTAACAAATACAGTCATTACCTGGGTCTCTAAGGCTGCACCAGAGTAACATTATCTAACTTATTAGACTATTTCATCTGAGGGAAATTAACAATAAAATCGTGTACCTGGTTGGTCATCTTATACACAATAATGATAATTTCTCAAAATGTTCTTGCATATTAATAGCTTATTAAAACACTAATAGTCATCTCCAAAATATTGTCTCATTACCCATACGTTAGTATTCGACCAAAAATGTTGTGATACTTGATCTTATAAATATCACCCAGTCCTGACCTGGACCAATGTGTCTGCTCACAAAGAATTGAATCTTCTTTTTATCCCTTTTTCCCGCCTGAACTGCCCGAGTTACCTATGGCTGAATCTGTCGCTTTGATACCCCTCTAGAACATCGACAGGAATGAGGAAGCCGAAGCAAGTGTCTCCTACAAGTCACCCTTGGACTCACCCTCACTATTTTACACATTCCTGTCTATTTTACACACCACATTCAGAAAGTGTGTTGAAGTGTCCTTGAGCAAGATACTGAACCATTAACTGTTCCCCGGGAGCTGGGGCTGCCCATATATCATAGGATGATTTAAATGCGGATGATACATTTAATTGTAAGAGTACAGTGACCAAATAAAGTCTTTCCTAACGTCATACATCTCATATTGTCTCATCTACCGAATCAGACGTGTCCAAAAATGACAGAATTCTGTATTTTACTTGATATTCATGAGATCCTTGAACACACTCATTTACATACAGCCTGTCAGATCAAATAATCACCTTTTCAAACCCTGCCCACTTTCACTGCCAACGTTTGCTTGTACTTAGCATTCAAGGATCAACTTATGAATGTTAATGGTAGCGAGGCAGTGACTCAACCACTCCCTAATTTTTCTCGAGACATTTGCGGAGACTTGTGGAGGCCTCCGGTGGTGTAGGAGGATAAGGCAGGGTTTAGCGCATCTCTGCTTCATGCAGTTGGGTGTTCGAATCCCAGCTGTGTTGTTTTCTAACCACGGCCGGAGGTCCATAGTTAGTGGGGCATACTTAGCACATGGGTAATGGGTTTAGGTTGGATAAAGGATGCCTAAATTTTCCAAAGATCAAAATTTCAATTATTTTTTTAAACACAAAACAATAAAATACATCATGCAAATCATCAAATAATATGCTGTTGTATTTACAATTTAACACAGGCAAGAGACAATTTAACAATCCATTGTCATTTATAAATCATCATACTAACCAAACCTTTTCTGATTATGGGTTGTTGTTAAAGAAATGTCCATTTCCAAATAAATGCTCAAGGGGAGGAACACAATAGAGTCAAATAATACAAATTTAAGAAAAAAATGGGTACAGCCCCACACAATGTGTTTACCTGCATGATGGCGTTCAGGCCAGGCTGAAGGCTGCTCAGATGTTCTTTCTTGACCTCAATACTCTTCTGGATTTTCTCCTTGGTGGTCAGCGATTCCTTGTATTTTTCTGCCAGCCTACAAAAAAAACAAGTTTTCAAGACCTACTCCAATGATCATAACATATATTTTCAATGTAACTTCTATTTAATTTCCAGTTAATTGCTTTTTCCTTTTTTAACCACTGCAAGTTAGAAATGTGCTATGCTGTGTATGTATAATCAAACTGTATTTGTACCTCTTCCTCTGCTCCAACTCCCAGTCTAATCGTGCAAGTGTGAGCTGGTGTGGATCTTCTTTAGTAAGATGGGGCCGGGATATCTCTGAGGGCGCATCCTGGTAAAATTCAGTTTCACTCACCAGGTCTATCTCCTCATGCTTAGACCTAAAGCATACAAAGGAAGGATCAGGGAAGGAAACGCTAATTGCCACTGAAATGCAAAGCCGCATAAAAATGCACACAACTTTCTGGCTGTTTAGAATTGTTAGAAAACATGAATTTGTCAAGGTACTGAAACTGCTGGGTAAACTAACTTGAATTCTAGACACTTGCTGATCTCTTTCTGGAGGTGCATGACTTCATATAGAAGATTCTGCAACTGAAGGTGCAGGACATCCACCTTCTGCTTTGCCTGAGGGGAAAGAAGAATAGATTAAGTAGGTATGATTAACACAAGGATAATGCGTATGTTCACATAGACATTAATTCCCTGATTACTGGTCCCTGAAAACTTTTCAAATCAATCCACATTTTCAATTTGCTTATCCCGCAATGAAAGCATAACTTAGGGGAGCCCCCCCCCCCAAAAAAGGTCTAAATGTTTACTGTGAAGGGCTACATATTTCAGGCAAGTTTTAAAACTGCAAGTTGATTTTCATACGTCATAGCTCAGTGGGTAGAGCGGTCGTCTAGCAATCGGAAGGTTGCAGGATCGATCCCCGGTCCTGCATACAGCATGTCGAGGTGTTCTTGAGCAAGCCACTTAACCCCAAACTGCTCCCCAAGCGCCATATGTCGGCAGCTCACTGCTCCTAAACATTTGGTATGGTCAAAAATGCAGAGAAATCCACATTTCCCCTTGCGGGACTGATAAGGGAATCATTATTATTATTATTAAAGCACTATGTTGAGCTTTAGTAAAAGGTAAGGTATAATATTGTGCATATTCAACTTTTAGAGAAGAGCTTAAAGAAATTATGGTCCTTTAATCTTTGAATATAGTTTCTTGTTCTAGGGTATATTTGCGCTACCAAAACGTCCTGTTGTTACTGCCCAATCTTGGCAGTGACAATCCTCATGCAAGCATGTCTAATCATTCTTTTATCTTTTTTTATGTTACTGTTGAACACTGTAATACAAATGTTCCTACAAGCCATCATGCCTGACAACTAACTGTTAGCCATACTAACCAGCGGGATATATGCAGTGAGTCGAAAGACAGCAATTCTGAACTTAGCATTAACGTTGAAATCTGTGTGGAGTTTTCATCTTCTCCTTGTCTCTCTGTGGGTTTCCTCTGGATGCTCCTGTTTTCTCCCACCATTAAAAAGATATGTATGGACTGCACATGCAAATTAGCTTGAAGCTACAATCTGTTGTGGCGCATCAAATGAGGATAATTTAAAAAGCTGGACGTGGTCCCTTAAAGATTTTTCAATCAGCTGTGTTCACCAAATGTTTATTGTTGGAGTCCGCAATTCTAACAATAAATAAGTAATTGACCTCAGGCAATGGTGCAGTGGTGGCTGCACTCACTGATCCTATACAATAGGGTTAAATGCAGAAAAAAAATCCCGCAGCTTTGGCTAAGTGACAAATAAAACAATTCTATTCAAAAAATTAGTAGCATTAACAAGTTCAGACTCATATTTCTTAGTAATGTCTTGATGCATGCTCAATAATCCAGGTATGGAAATCCCCAAAAAGAGGATCAGAAGTTTATTTGGAAACGTTTCGTCACCTGATCCAGTAAACTTCTGATCCAGTTGAACTGATTCACCTCTTTTGTGAGTTCTTAGTAATGTTTTTTAATGTTCTAGGACCATGTTCAGTCCTCTTCTGACAGTTCACTCTCAAACCAATTTTATTCTTTGTCTCCCACTTGATGATACTATTGCCAGATAAGACTAGGAGGAAGCACTTGCAATGGCCATGGTCTCTTCTATCTGAATTCTCATATTTTCTTTTACTTTACTGGGGGCTCCACTCCATCAATAAATCTCCCCATACAAAACTTAGTGGTTGAGTGTGCGCCAGGAAATGAAAAGCCAGGTATTATGAGGTCAATCCCATCACAGGGCATCAGGAAGGGCATCCAGCCATAATCCTCCCCAGAATGGGCGACTAATCATGACATACAAAATTAACCTTTAAAAAGGACCCTTTTTAAAAAATCCAGTTCACGGTGTCCAGCAACTTTTATTATACACTTTCAAAATTTCTAATTATGAGCCAAATATGCATTTTAGATGTGTTAACAAATCAAAAGATCCATAAATAGTTACATGCTGTAACCTAATTATGCTTATCCTTGATTTAGACCTAATGCTAATAACAATAATCTGATAAAACAATATACATAACCGTTTCAAAAGTAATCTTAATCTTTTTAAGACTGTTTTATTTGTTTTCAAGTAACAAGGTGACTGTGAGGGTGTATGCATCACCTCATGTGTCTGGTCTCGGCCTCTCTTCAGCCTCATATGAGCCAAACGGTTGAGTTTCTTCAGATTCATGAAGTGGATACAGCTCTGCATGCGTTTCTGCTCTACTTCAGCACACTGAAAAGAAAGACCACTTGTTAGTGTCTATTATTCTAGTGAGTATCAGCTTTGGTAGGATCAAATATGGATTGTTGGTGTGATTATTTAGCAAAACAAATACTCTGATGTAATGATTTTGGTATTTTACTTGAGTACCGATGAAGAGAGGTGTGCAAGCAACAACGAGTCTGTCATTGGTTCATGAGTAGACATTTTCCATATTTTTAGAAGGGCCTCAACTACTGCTGGAAGACAACAATAGGTAATGGGAGCTCTATTAGAGACCCAAGGAATTTAAATGTAAATGGACTTGTTCTTATATAGCGCTTTTCTAGATTGACAACCGCTCAAAGCGCTTTGCAATGAATGCATTACGTTTACCAAGCATTGCAGTGGGATACGTATCCGCAATGCCTGATTCCCCAGGCGTGCGCTCTAGTCACTGACTGAGCCACCGCGACGCAAATCTTCAATAGCTAGCCTTACACCACACTTTGAAATGCATATATCTCTAAGTTACATTAGGATGTGGTGTAATCACCCTCTTAATACAAACATTCTACAATCAACCTGTGATTTATTTTACTGATGTATATTTGACAGCATTTATTTTACCCCATCCTTTGCTCCATTGGTTTTGAGTTCCTGGATCTCATTCATGAGTTTGGCCAAACTCTCACATGTCTGCTTGTACTGCTGATAGTCCTGTTCTGGGTCACGGCCATCAAGCTCCACCTCCTCATTATAAATTTGCACATCCTGATCACAAAAAAACAAACATAACGTCATATAAAATCAAAGTCTCGACACCAAACTGTCGCCTTGGCTTTCATTTGATCCCATCAATTACTAATTTACAAGTTAAACTATCCACAATGGCCAATTAACTATTCAATGTCCCTAAACTGACAAGGATTCACATTTCTTTTTAAGAGAACTTAAAAAAGAGGATGGATGGTTGCTCAAAAGCAGAAGTTCCGGTTGAAGAATAGTCCAACCGTCTCAGCTTCACCTCTTCCCATTTCATCACATCCCAATATGTCCCATTAAAGTACAAACCTGGGATTCTCCTTCACCGCGGCCACGCTTCATCTCTGGAGTACCCCCTTCACTACGGAGAACCTTTGCCTTTCTTTTCTTCAACGCGTCGCTAGACATGG
The DNA here is from genome assembly GCA_900302585.1 of Regalecus glesne. Classification (NCBI taxonomy): domain Eukaryota; kingdom Metazoa; phylum Chordata; class Actinopteri; order Lampriformes; family Regalecidae; genus Regalecus; species Regalecus glesne. Next base: position 16,532 of record OMLC01041981.1, read on the forward strand.
CTACTACCTATATCAAATGGCGGAAAAAGTATTAAAATCCAATATACAACACACTATATAACCCAAACAAAGGAAAGATAACAAACGAAACAAAGTTTGAAGTGGGTAAATGACAAACAAGGCCAAAAAATGTTGCTAATAGCATATATTATTAGATTGCTCACTCGCATAGTAAACCAGGCTAGCTCTTAAGCTAGGAACCGTTGAGGAAAACACATTTCCGTTGAAAACTAAATAGTTGACACATCGTGTAATGTGTAGCCAGGAAACCCGTTAGAATCCCGCATTTACCTGTAAGATGCTAAATGAAAGCTAATTCTTGGGATTTGCGTTGTTTTCCTCATCAATCGGAAGTACGGCTACACGGTATGCTTTGTCCACCGGACACGTACGGAAGCTCTTCTTCACCAAAAAGGTTTCCGTCTTTGTTATACTGTCATTGAGTGTAACATTCTGATAGTACCAACACATTTCTTAAAAATTACACATGAAGTTTATAACGGCCTGGAAAGCTCTACCTTTTCCATTTCAATGCAATAATACAGAATAGAAGAACACTTAATACGTATTATCAAAAGACAAATGGTGCGGCATAGCTCAGTGGGTAGAGTGGTCATCTGGCAACGGGAATGTTATAGGATCGATCCTCGGTCCTGCACATAGCATGTCGACGTGTCTTTGACCATGACACTGAACCCCTAACTGCTCACTTGATGTATGTCGCTCTAGATAAGAGCGTCTGCTAAATACCTCCAATGTAAATGTGAAGGAGAGGAAGGAGTGGATCAAACTCCTGCATACTTTCTAACGTGCGATACTATTTCTTTCCAATGCCAGAAACTGAATGGATTCTATGTACAGTATTAATTTATGAATAAGAGAAACTGCAATAGATATATTGAAATTAGACATATTGTGGTGACCACTCACACGCAAGATTAATGAGAGGTTCCTTGTGCGTGTCACGACTAGTCCCCACGCTGTGAGGGTGGGGCATGGGGATTAAGGATAAAATACCAATAATTAACCCAAAAGGAGAAATTTGCAATGCTCTACGTCCCATCGCATCCTATTGTATAAGAAAGATGAACTTCCTTGACTTTTTATCTCCTGTTGAAATCCTGCTGTATTCGAAGCTGGTGTCTGGTCACCGATGTTTTCACCTGTGGCTGACCGCCGCTCACGTCAGAGGTTGTCACAGCTTGAACCCTGTGTGGGTGCTGTGACAGTTCCATCTGCCGACCCAGCATGAGGAGTGCAGGAGAGGTGATGTGCTGGCTGGCACTGTAATGAATCACCATTTAGTTGAGCGCAGTCCAGAATGCACATCCCTGAGCCATGTGTGCCCTGATGCCATCAGTTCTTAAGTCTCTGATTTAGCCTTTCCGTGGCTCCATTTGCCGGGGGGGGGGTTGTAATATGCTGTATGGATATGTTTTATCCCTCTTTCTATGAGGAACCTGGAGAAATCGGCAGAGACAACTGGGGCCTGCAATCTGTGGTGATGGCACGAGGCATGCCCCACCATGCAAACATGTCCTCCAAGATGTCTGTGATAACCTGTGTTGTGACAGGCCCAGCCGGAACCACTTTAAGCCATTTTGAATGGAGGTCATACAACCACCACCACAGAGCGCTGACGGTGGGGATTTCCACAGCCATGGATCTCCCCATAGATGTCCAGCTGAAGGTATTCCCATGGACAAGGAGGCCACGGAACTGGTTGCAGGGGAGTTGGCACTTGGGGTACAGTTATCCCACTGTGGAGGCACGGTGCACAGTCTCTGAAGAGTGCTTTTAATTCGTGGTCGATTACCGGCCACCAGAAAAGGTCTCTGTACCTCTCCTTGAGCTTGGCGATGCCCCTCATATGCCATAGACAGCACCCATTTGCCCAGGGTCATGGGCACCATTGTGCAGAGGCCCCTGGAGATGTGGAGCTCTGTCTGGGAGGTTTCAGGGGTTTCTAATTTGGATTTTGTTAAAACAATCCGGTACTTCTTGCTGCCACCTTTTGTCTGTCTCCCTTATGTTGCAGTTTATACGACCCCAATTGTAACAATGTCTACTATCCTGTAGATGGGTGTAGACTGCAGAGTCCTGGCCTGACGTGTTGGCTCTCCTATGTAGCGTGTTTGGTCCAAACAGACGCTGGCAAGCATAGTGGCCACTGATTCAAGGATGATGTTCATATCCTTGATAGGGATGAATGCTGGTTTGAAAGTGGGGTGAAGGAGGCCATTTATGTCAAGAGGGAACGATCGTCTTTGAATAGGGGTGGTGGCCTGAGAGTACATCTGTCAGCGTCTTATAATGCCGTGATTGCAAATATTCCCCAATCCTTTGTGAATGGTGGTCATTGCCACTGAATGTGCAGTTGATCACCCAACTTGCATATGAAACCAGTCTATTGTTGTGTGGTATCATTGTACTGTTTATAGGGGGGAATGTTTGTTTTCAGCTCAGACTGAAGAAGTCACCTGGTGAGTGACGAAACGTTTCCAAATAAACTTCGGATCCAGTTGAACTGATTCGCCTCTTTTTTGTGTCTTTACTAATGGACTACTTAATTTAAAGTCTCCATATTCTCAGTTATATACCATGGAAAAAAGATTCAATGTATACCAAAAAAATCCCCACAAAATTTAATAGCAGTTTGTTACACCTTATACAATTAAAAAGAAATATAACAATGGCTGAAGGTTACTGGTTTCCTACAAAACTGCACACCAACCGCCACATGGCGGCTGTGCTCACTGCTCCTATACAACAGGATGGGTTGAATGCAGAGAATAAATTCCAACGGTCTTGGTTGTGTGGCAATACAACAATTCTTCAATCTACCCATCTATTTATTTTTACTCTTGGCACACATGTACAGAAGATATTCATACCTATTAATCTATCCTCACTTGGCCATATCTATCAAACTCTGCAAGGATGTGGGGACCCAGGTTTTCTCTCCTTGTACAAAAACTACCCCTCTGTCTATGTAGATGACAATCCGACCAAATGTGTAAAGCTGCTTGCCCTCGTGGCGTTTAGCCACCAGAGGCATGAAAACAATGTTGTTCTCCTCTGCCTTGGTTTGGATAAGGTCTTTGAAGTTGGTAGGCAGGCCAGCGCTGATGCCTCTCTGGGCCACGCTCTCAGCATCCCTGCGTTCCTGCAGTGCTTCATACTGGAAGTCCTTTCGTCTCTCAGTTTGTGTGAGATATGCAATATTCTCCCTTGCACCGGGCTGCATATAGCCAGCTGCAGATAGACAAGGCAAATATTTCAGTAAGTCTTGTGTTAGTTTAATATATTAAGACAATTTTGATTGTTAAAATTAACATAATTTCCAGTATCAGCTGTGCTCTCCCCTTTCTCATCTTTGAAAAGTGTGTGGAGGATACTTTGGCGCTAATGAAAAAAGGGGGAGGTGCTTGGTTGGACTCAGACTTTCTCTGATAAGTGGGGGTGACATCATAATCCTGTTTTTTGCATGTTTGACATCTGTGTGCAAAAGTACTTGGACATATATATGGACATTTATATTTATGGCTACATGGCTATGATTTCTCCCTGCAGGGATGTAACATCTGCAGATTTATTATTGGAATTGCAGATAAACACATATGCAGAGAAATATTGAGATTTCACCCAGAAGACTTCACTGAAGCCCTAATTGCTTGGAACAAAATGAAAATTAGCCTAGTGGGTAACTCTATTGTATTTAGATTATAAATGTTGATTAATATGAACTGTCCCTATAAAGGAGAAAATCCTTATTATGTTAGTGTCATTCTTTGAAATTAAGCCATGTTTGAATTTATCACTCAGAAAAACCTCAAGTGTGCCGTTTCTCTTGATTGTAAATTTATGTGTGGTTTGAGCAACATGATAAAGACAAACCCATGCCTGAAGATACTGCACGGTTCATAATGTCCAGTGCCTCGTTGAATTTGTCCTTGATGAGTGGTTGAGCTAAAAGCAGATCACTGAACATCGTCTTCCAACCCAGGTACCACTTTGTAATTTCCTCATAGTTGGGACTGTTGCTCAACCAAGAACAGAGGACCTACAGACAACATAATTACATAAAGCACAGACGAATTAGATAGATCAATATCAGTGCAAAGGTTGATACATAGTAGGCACATACAGGTTATTGGCCTTCTTTATTATTACTAGTATTCTTGATTAAATTATTAGATCAATTCTTGAATAATTCAAATTCACTAACCTGCAACCACTTGGGAAAGAAATTTTTGTCTAGGAGGGAAATGAGACTAGATGGGGACAGCATACCCTCCCAGTCCATCACCCAATGGAAAGGCTCCATCTGTTGCTGATGAGGATTAATAACCAACTCCCCTAGACAAAGAGCTGTGGATGAGAGACAGAGGTAAGTAGTTAGAAAAGGTATAACGAGGGGAGCAGGACAATTAAGTATGATAGTATATGATCAGAGACAGAAAAGGGAAAAATAGGAATAAAATGAATGGAAAGTAGAGATATCAAATTTTCATCACTGGTGGGGAGAGTGCTGGCCACTGTTGGAACATACCTAGTTTTGGGATAATGTTTTTAATCATGAAAGCCTCCCAGGCTCCTGGGGAAAAAACATCTTTCCAGGGCTGTAGAATGAGGCGGGCAGACCCATCGCTTGGATGCCATCTTTGTAGGGCATTGGCAAGTTTGCTTCGGATGGGTGGATAAAGAGGTTCTAGGCGTGATTGGACAAGAGGGAGCCAAGGATGAAGCCAGGAATGGATGGGCACTGTGTCCGTTAAAGGGTTCCAGCTATCCACCTAGTACAAAATCATAAGGTAGTTTTGATGGATATGAACTCGTATTTCACACAACTTTCGCACAAAGACTTGATTGAATCAGGCTAAATGAACTTGAATAGTGGAGTAAAAGTTTAAAAAATAAAAATAATAAAATATGTTCCTCTTCATTTAACATGAATGTATATCTACGCTTCAGAAAGCATTCAGACCCCTTCAGTGTGCGCACACTTCATGTTGTATATTTAATCAAAAAAAGATAAAAATGCCATTTTTGTCCACGGATCTACACGCAATAACCCATAGTGAGAAAGTGAAAACATGTTTTTAGACCTCTTCAGAAAGAGCTTCAACAGATCACTGGAGCTATGTGAACTCCCCTCTTGTTTCAAATGCTCCACTATCATCTTGGTCCCCGAGAAATCCTCAGTCATTGGACTGAACAACTAAAGGTCCATCATCCTGACGGCTGTGGCTATGACTAATATTTAGACATTGCTCTATACTCTTGCTCTGATCTATGTCTCATCAAAATTTTACCATGGAGTCTGTCTACACAAAGACTTCGTTGGACTTCATGGTGTGGTTTCTGATCTGACACAAAATGAAGACTTTTTTCACAGTAGCCATTTTGATATGAAATAGTAAGGGAAACACATGTTACCTGTGATACTAATTAAAGTTCTGTTCCATTCAGGTCAAATAGAATGGAGTCAGGGTGTTGCTATTGTGCATGTCAGCTACCTGGAAAGGCTCCACTCCACTAAATAAAACGGAACCTTAATCAATTATGTTAATTAAACTTGTGTTTACCTGCTATTTCAGAATCATCTCATGTCAATATAAATGTCAAAAAAGGTCTACTATAGGACCTTCTATACACATCTGTGTGCCTTTCTAAACTATTTCTGATCAATTCCATTTACTACAGGTTGACTCTATAATCAGGTTGTAGACACGGCTCAAGCAAAAGTAAAGGAAACCGGATGCACTGGACTACAGTGTGATCCACAGCAAAAGGTCCAAATACTTATGTAAATGAGACTTCAGTTTTTGATTTTTAATTCATTTGCAAACATTTCTGAACACATGTTTCACTGTGTCATGGGTTATTGAGTGTAGGTGGTTGAGAATGCCAATTCTATCCATCTCAAATTAAATCTACAACATCATAAAGTCTACAAAAAGTAAATGGCTGAAAAGTGAAGGGATACAGATTACTTTCCAAAGCAGAGAGAATGAGACATAGATAGCTAGATGGAGAAGTAGTGCTGATTTGAATGTGTGAAGGCCTTGCCTCTCGCTGTAGGCGGGGTAAGATGAGCTGCTCTAGTAGATTATCCAGAATCCACAGGGGCAGCAGTGGGGCCCAGACTTCTACGCAGTCCACCATGGGCCCAACCATACGAGGCTGCCAACTTGACACAGAGGACCGCATCACTGGGATCCATACTTCCCATAGTAGTCTGGATCAAAATACAAGCACAATATACACATCGTGAACAGCCAACCATGATGGAATGCAATACCGCAACAGCATGTATTCCTAGTCATGCAAGATAAACGATTTATAAACATTTGAGTTTTTACATTTGTGCAATCTACCTGTGATGATAGAGGGAGAGGCTCGTTTTAACTACCTGTGATAAGGATCCATATTTGCCTCTGGTGTGCTGGAGTGAAGATGCTGAGATTCAAGGATTGCTCTCCACTGACCAACCTCTTCCAGAACATAAGAGCTATCCTGTAAAAATCATAAAGAGGAGACAAGAATGAGACGTAATAGCTTCATTAGTGATGAAAACAAAACTCTTCAGACAATGGTTATCCAAGAACATGAGACAGTACAGGTACTGAGGGAGTAGCAAGAACGGACCTTCAGAGGATCCCATGTTCGTAGTTTCTCTTTGAGCAAAGGATGAACCACAGCTACAGCCAGGTCTCCCAAACCCATAGTCTTATATTCTTCATAGTAATCTGACTGTAAGGTCTCAAAGATCCGAGCACAATCCTGAAAATATAGTAAGTGAGGCAAGTGCAAAAATTAACTCGTGGATTTGATACTAAACAAGGAATCAACAAAATTGAATGATATGGAACTCATAATTCTAGGTGCGAGTACAACTTTGCATGTCTGCCCCTGCTGTATGAGTAAACATCTATATAGTCTACGTACCTGCAGACTTGGACCCTCCCCAGGTGCAGTTTCTCCTGACTGAAAGCGATCCACCAGTTCAAGTACAGACTCCATTCTCTGGATGGCATCCTCCTCTGCTGCCAGTCTAGATTGCAGGGTAGAACACTCATGGCTTAGAGATACAACTACATCTCTCTCATGCTGCAGACGTCTGGCAGACTACAGATAGAGAAGTAATGAGAGAGAGGGGGAGAGAGAAAGAGAGAGAACATAGAAAGGGATATCAGTGAAAGATAAGAGAAGAAAAGGGACACAAGCCCCCCCCCTGACACACACAGGTTTTAATTGGGTGGGCCAAGCTAAAAAGTAGTTAGACAAATGCATTTTGTGGTGTTTTTAGACCACTAGGACTCAGAGCTTATTGTATAACTATTCTGACTTTTTTTGTTGCTTTGAATTTTATAAAAGCAAGAACGGTCTTGCAAAGTCACAGCAACTGTTTACTACTACTACTACTACTACTACTACTACTACTACTACTACTACTACTACTACTACTACTACCACCACTAATTTTGGCTGCTCCTGTTAAGGGTCCTACAGTGGATCATCCATCCCCATTTCTTCCTATTGAGGGGAGGTTGATTAGCGGGAAGCAAATTGTTGTCTTGGCATCCAATGGGGATGATTGCCTATGTTTCATCTGGTTGTACCCCAGGAGATGTTCTGTGTTAACTTGGGTAAATACCTGCAATATGTCCTGTTCCGTTAAGTCAATTAGTAACTGTAGGTTATGTTCCAGTTCAGGGAGAGCAAAACCAGATGCCTTCTGATCTCGTGTAGACATGTTTGGGGGTACTTCATCTGGAACACTGTGCTTGTTGGTCATCTGACTGTAACTGTAATATACCTTCTGCTCCTTCCCGGTCATATCTATCACCTAAAGGCAGAACAAGAAATTAAATCAGAATTTATCATGTATTTTGACCCGTTTGTTGATGGACTTATTGAAAGCAAATCTCAATGAGTGTAAGTGTGAATAAATGTCCTCGATCGTATACATCGTAAACAACCAGTAGTAAAGTGGAAATATTCAGATTTACACTGTCCTAACTCAAATAATGCGAAAAAGGTGTTCTTAAAAGAAATATGGAAAAAATTAAAAGAAAAGAAGAAAAAAAAGAAAAAAGAAGAAAAGAAATATGGGAGCGAGTCCTTTCTAGCTCACCTTAACCTGGGCAAGTTCTCCAGCTGGGGTTTGTGCAGTCCGTCCTGCTAGCTTGCCTTTAGCCTTGAGTTCCTCTACAGTTCTATATGAATACTTGGGCTTCTTCTTTCCTATAGGACCACCAGGATCCTTACGCCACTGGCCTAGCTCCTTCTGGAACTCCTTTGCAGGGAGAAAAGGAGAGACAGGACAAACTGATGCTTATCATTTCTAAATTAATTTTCTTCTATTTTCCCCCATACAGTCTATTTTTGGAGGGAGGGGAGACAGTGAAATAGAATGTTGCCCAACACTCTACCTTCTCCTCCTCCTCTTCTGAGTCAACAATGGGAAAGTCCTGAAGACTCTGTTGGGTTCTCTCATTGCCATATGCACCCACTGCTCCCTTGCCCTTGCGAACCTTCGCCTCAATGGGGTTTATTATTCCTGCAGGGATGATAAAGCATAGACTGAAAATATCCAAAATTTATAAAATGTAATCAAATTCCTGTCACTTTTGTTATCTTTCATTATATTTATATTGAACAGTTACTCACCTTGAGCATTCTTGCCAAGACCTTTGCCTGGTTGGTAGCCCATCTTCTGTAGCAGTTTCTGTCCAATCCCCTTTGTGTGCTTTTCCCAGCTACCTATGTCTTGTCCCGTCCTGATGCCAGCTGCAAACCTCTGGGACTGGTTCACGCGGAAATGTCCACCCTTGTAAAAAAATTACTTATCATTTAAAAAGGACATCATATTGTTATACAATATTTTGATATTGATAAGACCCTTGATAGGAACTTAACCCTCGCAAAAATATATTCACCAATACAAATTTACCGTCTGGAGTTTCTTGGGTGCACGATGAGGGGGAGGGGCGGCAGGAATTTCCTCATCAGAGTCATCATCAGGACCTCCTTCACCTTTCTGTTGCAGTTTCTCCTCTGCTGCTGTCTTACGCAGACCTGCACTAATAAAGCTCACCGGAACAGTATAGTCCTTGGACCTTGAAAAGACAGGTACAAACACGCACACATATTTACAGACACACAAACAAAACTTAATAACTTGAATTATACAATTTGTTTATAATTTCTTAACGTCAAAAAATGTTGTTACTGTATACTCAAAACTACATCCACTATTTTTATGAGGATGTGATAGATGTGATCACAACACAAACAAGCCATGTCTTACTTTTTTCCTCCAAAACTGGGCCTTTCATCATCATCATCAGAGTCTCTCTCAGCCCAGATGCCATAGGTGGCCTGCTCCTTGGTCTGTCTGTGTCTGCGGCGGTCTGGGTTGAACTCATTGGCCAAATCCCAATCTGTCACCTCAAAGCTCTCTATCTCCACTCCATCCTCCTCTTCCTCACCTCTACGTCCATACAAGTGGGACATGGACATGCCTGGTACCCTGATCAAGAGGATGTCAAATGACAGTCAATTCCAAACTGGCAAATGAGGCAAATGAGGCACTCTTGCAATAAATCTGTTTTGTGGTAATGTTGGTAGCTAATTTTACCTTATACCTTCTCCGGCTATTATCTCGATTGAAATTGTGTGAAAGGAAGGGATAACAACGTTCCCCTATTGATACAGTAACCACGCAATACCATTAAGGCCAAGTCAATCTACGTCACTTTGGATAAAAGCGTCTGTTAAATCAAACTGTAACACAGTTAATAAAAAATGCATGCAATGGGCCAAAGCAAAATAATCGCTAAATAAAATAATGTAAATGCTAATCCTCACTGGTTATGACGATTGGTAAATGGCTCATTTTTACATAGCACTTTTCTAGTCTACCGACCACTCAATGTGCTTTACAATTAATGTCTCACATTTACAAGACTATTAGGGATTAAGGCCGGATGCCCTTTCTTGACGCCCCCAAACGGAGGGATCGAACTCGTGACAACTGACTTAAACAAGAAACAACATTCAAACATAAATCGCACTATTTGGGATATATCACCTGAAATGTTGTTCCCTTTATCCAGTAAAACGGTATAAAAGACGTTTTTTTGTGATAACAATAGGCGAGATTCCAGCTAACTAGTTTTAGCTATCATCATAGCATAGACATACGAAAGTAGTACTTCCTGTTGTTGTTTCAACCCCGGAAGTGATAATTGGCATGTGCAACGCTCAAGTCAGTTCGGAGTTATGTGGATCCCTCTCATAGAGATGCGACCCCCCCAAAAAAACACACTTTTGTCCGGAGTATAAGTACATTTATTTTCCCATCGGTAAACCAGTGAATTAGAAAAAAAATGTCGGACACGGGAAATGAATGGCAGGTGGCTCGGCGTCGTAAAGGAGCAGCGCACAGGAAACACAAGCCTCTTCAGGGTGCTTCAGTCTGCAAAGATATGGAAAACACCACAAAGACTATTCACCGGATCAGAGAAACCATGTGAGATTACTGTAGCTGACTTTGATCATATGACTATCATTCACTATTCAGTCTGCCGTTTCTTGTTTGAATTAAGGTTTGATCATCTTCTTTAGAACCGAATTAAAATGTGAAGATTTTTGGCAAGAGTGGAAAGGTGAGTTGTGTTTTAAACTATTTCTCTATGAAAACACACAATGTTGAATTGAAGTGGTTAGTGCTCATATTCACACGACAGCCTGGATTTAAGCAACATTCCAATGACCCTCCGGTATCCCTACCTGCAGAGCTACTATGGGTGGCAAGTTCAAGACTCCCTTCAGACTCATCAACCGTTGGAAAAGACACAGAGATCCCTTTTAACCAAAGTGAGAACCGCGCAGATAGCAAAACATGCCTTAATATGGACTTTGTGTGTTATGGGCTTGGCTCCTTCTCCTCCTGTGTCTCAGCTCGGTATCAGCTCGCTATGTTGCTACTTCTGCTGGATACACTACAGGTCAGAGAATGTACATTTATGCATTTGGATGACACAATACTTAAAAAAATATCCCTTTTCTAATCACTTTTCTTTACTACATTTTTTCTTGCTAGATACCACTGAACCACTGCTTTGTGTATGATCCTGTGTTCTCCTCAGGAGAAAGGGATGTATTGTCAGAACTTGGTCTTACCATACTCACAGAGAATGAGGTTAGTTTTTGCTTTCATCTTGTCAGGCGGGGAGGAAAAATATCTGAAGTTGCTTTTAATTATGTTATATTCTGATTTCATTTATTCAGGAGGGGAAGCGATTGGCAACCAGCCCCACTCTTTTTTATTTGATGCATTGTGGCAAAGCCCTTTACAACAACCTGTTGTGGAAGAACTGGAGTAGAGAAACACTGCCTTTGTTAACCATTATAGGAAACAGTTTCTCTGGTGTACAGGACAGGTGTGTACAAGACTTAAGTATTGGTGATGGTGTTCATATGGCCTGAGAAGAAATGCACTAATATTTGCTTTCTTTTCTCTAAATAGGATGATTGATCGAGAATTCCAGCGAGACTACAGCTATATTTTTCAAGCTACAACTGTGTGTGAGGAGCGACCCTTACACTGCCCATCCCGTCTTAGTGATGTCTTTAATGACACAGCCATTATCACCTTCCCTACAAGTGGCCTAGGCAAACTGCCACAGTCATCCTGGGCAGAGCCACCTGAACCACAATACCAACACTGCCCTGATCTGGAGATCATACTGAGAGGTGATTGATAGAAAATATCTGAGCATTTAGTAATTCCTCTTTTAAAATTAACTAGTCAAGTATCACAAGTGACATACTTGAAATACTTGGCAGTTGAATAACCAAATTTGACTGTCACAGAGGACTGAGTGCTACTGAACATCTTGTAATTGATCTTTTGACAAGGAGTCAGACAACCTCTGCAAGCTTCAAGGGAATCCCCACCACCACCTTTGTCTATCAGACTCCTCACTGCTTCTGCTTTTCCTCAATCTGCCACTTCCAACAACACAGTTGGGCTTCAGTAGATTCCTACTCCCTAATTTTTACATGAAAACACAATGGGCAAACATATTTGACATATACTTAACATACATTATTCTATCAAAAAAATTCAAACTGACACAAAACAATCACGATTCCAACTGTATCAAATTAAAATGTTTATTTTGATATCTGTAAAGGGAAAAAGGTGTAAAAATGGGACACATTGGTTCAGTGCTTTAGCGCCATCATCTCGCAAGGATAAGGTTCCAGATCCTAGTCTTGGTCAAGGTCCTACATGTGTTAAATTTTGCACTATGTTTGTGTCCATTTCCTTCCACATTCCAAAGAGATGAATTTTTAGGTAGTCCCGTCAGTTTTTCAGACCAAGGCACAGGCCTCAAAATTTGGGTTTTGGCCCCTTGGCACCACATTGGCTGCCTACTGCTATCCATAACAGTAGGATTTCCCAAATGCACAAACTGAATCACCTCATGAGGATTGATAGAGGCTTTCTTCTTCTAATTTATCAAAAGCAGGAGTAAAGTGGTTCTTCTTTTGGCACAATGTGTTCCATCTTATTTAGATTGTAATTAGAGGTTTGCTGCTCAAAGCTCCATCGGTTTTATTTTCCCCCAGTTATAGTCGAGTGTATTTATTCTGAATTGGTCAATTATACAGATTTTATCCTTCATATTCAAGTCTAAAATGTGTTAATATAGTATCTGTAAAACATTTGAACTACATGTAATAATATAGAAACATACTGTTTAATCTTGCATTCCTCATCTTCATGTGAATGAAAAGTGCATCCAGTGTTTTCTTTGTCTTAGGTGAGTTGTCTACACTTGGATTATGAATTTAGTACGAAAAGATTAATTCCCTTGTACAGGAAGCTTAAATGTTAGAGTGTCAGAAACGAAGCATCCACTGAAAATCAAGTAGTCACTTAGTTATAGATGAATTGGTACAGGAAAAAATTTATTGTTGAAAAAAGTAGTCCTCATATATCCTTAATAGTGCAACCCTCTCCCTGGATCATTAATACTCTCAAAAAGCAAGTCACTGAAGAAAAGACCTATCCTCTCATTTGGTCTAACCCTGATACTTGGTCTTATTCTCTGATCCATATTCAGTGAACCAAGTTACATCTCCCCTACTTTTAGCTCAGCTACAGTTAAAAAGAAGACAGTTTTAAGTCTGAAGATGGGGGTTTGAGACTTCTCCACACTTGGATAGGGGCTCATTCTTAAGCTCCTCCATTGGTTATGACACTTCCCTCTGCTACCCTGTTACCTGCTCTGCTTTCATCTCCTATTCCACTGGTTGTAATGGTTTTTGAAATAGTAACATCTGCCATGACGTCTTCAATTGTAAGCTCTGATAGATCAGTAGTAATGTCCAGGCTTCCTATACTGTCACTGATCTCATCTGAGGCCAATTTCCCCACCATGTTGACAGTTACATTTGATTCCAGCCCCCCATTGTTGATCCTCCTCTCCTCTTCATTTACTTGGGGGAGCTGAATTTCCTCTCCAGTAGACCCTATTTCTGCCTCTCCATTCACTTTCCGTGTCAGCTCAACCTCTGAGGATGACTTGTCAACATCCGCTCCATCTCCCTTTTCTATGGCTCTTTGCTCTGCTGGCTCTACTGCATGGCCATTTACTGATACTATAGCTGAGCTCACCAGTAAAGCGTCACAGGGGCTTTTGCTTACATTATCCTCAACTGGATTTTCTCCATCTTCAACTCCATTTACATAATCTGTTTGTTTATCATCACTTTCCTCTCCTCTTTTCACTGTGTCTGAGGTTGCAATTTCATCAGGCACTCTGTTGGACTCCTCTGTAGCCTCTGCTGCCTTTTGTTCCAGTAGTTTTTGTTTAAATTCCTGGAGCCTGTCACTGAAAAAAAAAGACAGCATATTAATAAATACTATCAAAGCCAATGAAAAGCACAGGAGCAAATATTTACCACCAATAGCAAGAAATAATACATCTGGTTTTAAAAAAAAATGTGTTAGCATTACTCTCATTGTTCACCTTTGTGCAAGTCTCTTGATCCCTGTGACCAGAACCAGCTGCTCTAGAATGGTGTCAGCAGCTGGAGTCAGACACTGAGGAGAGAAAGAGCAAGCAGGTTACCACAGTCATGCCCATTCGGGCTCAGGTAGTTTCAGCTTTGTCATATTAAAGAATATTTGCACATTCTTATAATGAAATGCTGGTTTTGCTGGCTCAACAAACGGAAAATATCAAAAGTACTTAGAGAAATCAAAATGCATGAACAGGATACCTGTTCCATAGATAGGTGAGCTATGCAATGGTAAACAGTAAATATCCGTCTTGAAAATAATGAGCAAGTATTATAACAGTAAAAAGTGCAAACAGTAGATGGTGCTGTTGGCAACAGTGACCTTAATGAAACAAATGTAGTCAGCAGGGAACAGTAAAACTCGTGCAAATTGCAGTAACTGCACAAATAGCAATAGAGTGGTCAGTTTATGAATATATGGGTTCATGTTATTGGACAAAACATATGCGTTATAAATCAATTGCAAGCCTACCGCTACTGTTTGATCTGTCTGATCTGCCCCCGCCTGCCTGAGAGAGCGCGCCACCCGTACTGCCTGCTGTGTAACTGTACACAGGTACTCTGAGCTGGCACGGGTCTGGGGGTGGTCTTCACCAAACTAAAAGGGAAAGCAACGTTAGATACTGCAGAGAGAGATGATGGTTCCATTTGATACACACAGCAACCCAAGTACTGACATGAACTAGTATTTGGGTCGAGGTCTCATCCAGGATGAGCTGTTAACAAGTGTCTGTAGGGAGGGCTCTTCCTTCCCTCCACTGCTTCATCTCAGTTTCCATCATTGGCACTACAACCTCCTGATGCCAATTAACATATTGGTGATAGAAGAAAACAATAAGGTTTGGTGTCTGTTTTTTGAGGACTTCTGTGTTCTTTTAAGAGATAAAGATAGAAATCCTTTGGGTTTAAGGTCTTTAGATTTTTTACCCCATTCTTTTGTTTAATTTTTGGCACCTCTGTATTTCATTTCATAAATACCCGTGGAATGTGATGTGAGTTTTTTTATCGGGGGGGTCAAACTATTATCACTCTCCAGTCTTTGATTACAGTGCAACTGGTAGACTCATGACATCATCTGTTACTCATCATCTTGCTTTCATCTATCCCCCCAGTAACATTCAGCATTGGATAAACAGAATTTCTCTGCTCAGCCCAGTGTTTTCTTATAACCCTTAACCAACAAAATATTTTACGCCAATATTTTGACTACAGATATTAATATTAAACCCCAAATATTAATATCATTTATTGCGCAAATATAGTGGTATTTCTTTTGTTGTTCTAAAAGGGGAACAACCTAACATCTCACAATTTGCTCCTACTATACTTAGCATAATAAAGCATGAACATTGCACACACATACACACATACTTATCGGTATGACCCTGGGGGTCTTAACTATATTTATCATAATAGTGTATTCAAGTTATTTTAGATTAAATATAGTTTTTTTTACATGTGTTAACACATAGAATAGATGAGTATCCTGAGTATTGATGAGATTTCTGCAAGCATGTAAACACAACTTATAATACTCTAAACAAACTATGAAAGCATGTGACAATACAGACTGTGCCAGTGAAAGCAGCGAAGGCCTCTTTCTCATGGTTCATAGCAGCTCGGTACTCCCCCCTACTACACATCCACTGGGACAGCAGGTGCTGACTACATAGAGTTAAAATGAGAGAGAGAGAGAGAGACAGACAGAGGTGAAGCTGTGGTTGGATAAAACACACCAGATCAAAGCAGAAGGGAAATTAAAACTGACAGACTTTTAAACTGAGCCAGCAGACCTGGCTACTTGGTTACATGCTACTCATTGTTTGATAAACTCACGTAAGGCCTGTGTAGAGATGTGTGGCACCAAAGAAGGAAGTGGTGAGCCTAAGCGCACTCTGTAGGAATGCCCCGGCCTGTTCTCCTGTCAGCACCAACCCAAGACAGCTCTGAAAGGGAAAAAAAACATATGTGATGACAGTGATAATGCCAATGAAACTATTGTGGATAAAGGCACCTCTGTGAAATGACCAAGAAAGAAACTTTAGGAGCTTTATTGATTTTTCACTGTGCATACTTACAATTAAATTGGTTCTCTGCATCTAACCCCTCCTATTGTTCAGGAGCAGTGAGCAGCTGCAGTGCTCGGGTCTAACTCCTGCTCTTTATCCTATTGCTTTGAAGAGGGGTACAGGTGGGAGTATTAACCCTGACATGCATGGCTTTTTGATAGTGGGAGGAAACCAGTGCATCAAGAGGAAATGGTAAAATGACTCAATTTTATACAGCACTTTTGTCTAACAACCACTCAAAGCACTTTACAATAAATGCCTCAGACTAACTAACCTGAACATGGGGATTAAGGCCAGATGCTATTTCCTGGTGCCCGATGGGAGGATTGAACCTGCGACAGCCGACCTGGAGGCACGTTCCTTACCACTGAGCCTCTGGAGCCCCACACAGGCATGTGAGGAAACCCATGCAAACACAGGGAGAACATGCAAACTCCACATAGAAAGGTGGGACAGCCTGGAATTCAAACCCAGGACCTTCTTGCTAAGAGGCAAACAGCGCTAACTACTGGGACACCATGCTTCACTTACCCCTCTTTCTGAGGACAGCTACTATACAGTTTATAAAACATCCCTTTTTAACCTCGCCTATACCAAGCTCTCTTTCATCTATGTTCTTAGCTTGTTATTTAATGGCTTAATTGTTTCAATGGTTTTGTTTGAGGGGTGGCATAGCTCAATGGGAAGAGCGGTTGTCTGGCAATCGGAAGGTTAAAGGTTTGATCCCCGGTCCTGCGGAAAGCGTGTCGAGGTGTCCTTGAACAAGACACTGAACCCCTAACTGCTCCCTGAGCCCCATATGTTGGCAGCTCCATCCATCCATCCATTCATCAATTGTCAACCGCTTATCCGAAGTCGCGTCACGGGGACCTGGAGCCCATCTCAGTTCTCGTTGGGCGAAAGGGGAGGGGTACACCCTGTATAGGTCACCAGTCTATCACAGGGTAGAGCAGCAAGGGGAACAGTGTCTTGGTCAAGGACACTTTGACATGCTTCTCTGCAGGTGTGAGGCTCGAACCTACAACCTTCCAATTGCCATACGACCGCTCTACCCACTGAGCCATGCCGCCCCTATTGTTGGCAGCCCAGTGCTCCTATACATACAATAGGATTGGATAAAATGCAGAGAAATCCAAATTTCCCCTTGCCGGACTGATAAGGGAATCTTTTGTTGTTTGTTGTTCTTGTTTTATGCCCACTATTATCAGATTCTCTTGTTACTCTTTTACTCTATAAATTGTCCTAGAACTCTGGAAAGACGTAAATAAAACGTCTTAATAATGTCATAAAATCATTATTATCATTATTATTAGTAGTAGTAGTCACATGATATAGTTGAATATATATAAAATTAGAATTAGATTGCTCTTTAGATGTTATCATTAAGAGGTTATCATGTTGACTCACATCTATCGTGCCAGTGTACGGATGGTCCTCTCCATGAACTGTCAGAATTAGCTGACGAGCTCTGAGAAGACACTTCTGAGCCAGGGCATGCTCCCCTCCAGCATACACATACACAGCCAGCAGGACCTGCACAAAAACACACAATGAAAATCACAACTAAATTCTGTTGATATAATGTAGTGTGCATTCCAATGTTGAACAATACTCACATATTGCTGGATGGTGTTGGGATGGTCAAAGCCAAACACTCTCTCACTGATGACAACCACTTTCAGCTGAACACTACGAGCCTAAATAACAGGGTCAAAAAATGAATGACTGACTTTCAGTATCAGAAATGACTTTATTCAAATCACCAAATAGCACAGTATAACGACTGCAGGTGTCTGTCTTGATGTTAGTGCAGATACATGCAGCAAACCTGAGGAGTTTCACCATGCGTAGTGACATAAATGCTATGAAAAAAGGCACTTTAATATATTAAAATTAGAGTAAGGAGATGTGGGTTATGACAGACTTGCCTCTGCTGCCTGTCCCTGTAGGAAGGCCACTCTGGCCAATAGGCTGAGGCAACGACAGGCCTCTGGGTGGAGGTCATCACACACCCTACCAAAAAGGTAGGCTGCCTCTTTGAGGGAATCATGGGCCTTGTCCATCAAACCTTTGGTTGAAAAAAAAACACAAATTAACTTTTCATACTAAATCCTGTCCATTCAGATTCCGTTTAGAATACACACACACTCAAGATTCAGACATGAAATACAGTACAAGCAAACATGTTGTCAGAGCAAATTAAAGACAAAAAACAAGGAAAGTGAAAAAAACTGATGCTGTGCAAAAAGTCTCAACCTTTCTGAATGAAGTTCTTTGCAGCCTGGAAGGATTTTGTAGCATCGATAATAGGCATGTTGATGTGTTTGATGACAGGGAAGATGTTGAGTACATCATCAGGACCAATAGGAGCTTTACTTTGGTTGTCAAGGAAGTAGTCTCTCAGTCTCAACTGTAATAGAAATAGGCTTATTAAATAAGACCACATAACAAGAAAATGTGGCTATTTTTTCTACGTACATCATGTTACTATATTCATATTATTGAAAACTAACAATTACTGTGCAATTACCATTTTTAAGATAATAGGAGTATAGCATAAACAGGGTAAAAAACTAGACAAAGGCTCTTGCAGTCAATATTGCAAATGTCTGTTACCTGTACTCCAGTCCTCAGACAGAACTCTCTAAGTAGAGATAGTTTTTGCAGCCCATATTGCTCAACCAGGTGGTTTGGACCAGAGCTGTAATGGGGGAACACCTAGTAGTTATTCTGAATCTGAATCATTGAGCCATGTCTTTAATTGCAATCATAGGGATCGAAACAAACAAATGTAGCATATTCACCCTAGACAGTCAGTGATGTCATAAGTCTCCACTGCATCCTGGTGGATCAAGCTCCACAGCTCTGTCCCAGTGAGCGTGCTCCAGATCATGCTGTCAGAGGCACTAGCTCCTCGGCCTCGCCTCCTTGATTTTTTCTTAGACTCCTCCCCCACTGGGGTTGGACTGAAGTGGGGAACCAAAAGGCAACAGAGGAAGTGGCTGACAGCAGCAGAGAGAATGGACACCTCAGCACCCTGCAAAAAATATGACTGTAGGTTAGCATGGTTAAAAGGTCTGGAGATTTTCTTGTAATTATGATCCTCTTCTACCATCTTATTAAGTCTAACATCGTGAGCTGCTTTCATTTAAATGGACGGGAATATGGATTATAATGAAGTCAGTACCTGCAGGAAACTGTTGAATATTCTCCTTGTAGTACGCACCACAATTTCACCTATGACCAATCTCTGATAGATACAGAGTTATGAGAAAGAGAAGATAATTGAGACAGAAGTCGCAATGTAAAGACAAGAACTTTAGTTTTGACTACAGCTCAAACGCACCATTATATGCCTCAGGCGCTCACTGTTTTCTGACTGGCTGATTGCCTTAATCACATGGCCAAGATACCGAAGGTTGATGCCTCTTTGGTGTAATGCTTGTTTTAGTGAAGCACCATCCATGGGAGCGTCATTACTCTGCAGGCAATACTCCACCTGGAAAACGCAAACACACAAACATGTAGCGAGTCTGTCAGATGTTTACAACAGAGGTTTTGTTAAGAGTATGTAGAGAGGTGAACCACTTACAAAGGCAGGTAACTGGTGTGTGATGATAAAAACTGCTGCTTCTCTCAACAGCCTCTCCTGTAGCTCGGTTGAATCACCCTCACAACCAGGAAATGATACCCCTAATCGGAAAAACACAATTTCTATTTTAACATTTGGTTTGTGTGTTTTGTTTGTGTGAGGGTGTGTTTGAATTTCCTTAGTACCTGGAGAGAAGATGTTTGGGTTGAAGCGCAACTCAAAGATAATGTTGCTAACTGAGCCCACTTCTTTACATGCAGCTCGCATTGCATCAGTGCCTCGAGAGTCACCTGTGCATAGCAAATAAAAACGTGATCAATAACTCAGAACAACATGGCCTAAAATCTTATTGATTACTTTGGCCTTTCCTAAGGCAAAGGATAATCTAACTAATTGAAATTCTGCTGAATAAAATAGCTTTTGGGAGCATTTTAGTGTTCAGACTTTACTCCATTCTAGTTTTACTATTTTTGTCTTGCACCTTATTATTTCCTGGATGTGTCCATATTTGGTTCTGTTTCTGTAATAACATTGCCACCATAATAAATAAATTCCTCACCTGCTGTTGCACACTCTTCAAAGCCACCATTCTCTTCCATCATCTCTCTGAAACGCTGAGTGAAATGAGAGTGTCTGAAACAGAAAGTGTAGAGAGTTAAAAAACACACGCTTTTATACATATAAAATATACAGAGATCAGTTTCCTTTATCACAAGTTTAGTATAACACTCACTTGTGCTGGACAAAGGCTTTTATCAGCTCTGGTCTAAGTCTACAAAGACCATGAGAATAACTTCTGGGCAGCCCTGTGTCTGAGCAGTAATTCTCTGGCCAGCCTTGGTCTTTCATAGAACTTGAGATCTTTTCCTCCTCTTGAGAGATCACTGGCAAGAAGTTTGCATCAGCTGGAAAGGTCCTGAACACGTCAAGCAGGTAGAATCTGCCATCAGCCCCCTCTAATCCTTGGGCATCCACTGAGGTGAACAGGGGTACCTGGTAACCATTGGGTGCTATGACCACGTGCCTCTGGAGGGAGAGAGCTTTGGCAGACTGGGCCAAGAGCTCTAAAAGCCGCCTGCGATGGGGGGACTCCTGGGGTCTTGCATTGACCCCATATAGCAACCCCCTGACAGGCAAAGAACCAGAATATATAATGCACATCAAATAATAAAAAATAAATTAAAATAAATTAAAAAACAGATGAAGTTAAACACTAGGTTGGTTCACTTGGTGTGAAAAATGGATAAGGTTTTATTGTTGAAAGGGCCCACAGATGTGTACCTTGGGATAGTAGAAGAACCCTCCTCCTGCTCTGATGCTTCCAAGCCAGGGCCCAAACCCTGGGCAGACAGACGCACCCCTCTGTAGTCTACAATAGCTGTTGGTAGAGTGTGTAGCCCCTGTTGCATCACATCTAGATCACTGTAGGCTTGCACCCCTTTCAATTCCAACCTCTGACCTGCCCTACAAGTAGGGTATAACATCAGTTAGAATGTGGGTAGTCTTTCATGAATGAAAACCAAAGCTTGTCTATATTCCTCTCAAAAGTCACACAACATATAGCAAAATGTCTTTACACACTGGAGCATGATTAAAGTTTTCTTAAAAAAAGAAGCTTTTTCTTCAATTTTGCCTGTTGTTCCTCACCTGCGACCTTTTTCCCCACTGAGCAATGCACTTACTGCCCCCCGAGTCATGAACAGACCATCAAACAGGAAAGCTGGGTCATCAGGGTTCCTATTGACTGGCTCCACAAAGCCATCCATCACTGCCTCTGCCCCCTGAGTCACTGCCCACACAAATGCACTGTTTACCTGAGATAAGAATAAAGAAGAAGGTGAGAGGGGGAGTGAGAGGAGGAATGAAGATAAAAGTAGACAAGGATTTTTTTTATTGCTTTTGACTTAATAAACTGCGATGTTTTTGAGGTCACCTGGAGCAGAGCTCTGTCTCTATGTAGTCTCTCCTCTAGACTTCCCTGGGGAAGATCTCTGGCTGCTTGCAACTCCTCATTCCAGTCTGGAGCCTATACACACACACACAAACACGCACACACACACACACACACGCACACACGCACACACACACACACACACATTACAAAGACCACACTACACTGACTCACTAATAACAAAAAGTATTTTCTGCTGCAAAGTACCTGTGCCTGCTCATCCAGACCAAGTCTGCTGAAGGAGTTTTTATGTGTGTGGGAGGCGCAGGAGGGTCCCAGCCAACTTAGGGTGCGGTAAGGAGTGGGCATAACCTCTGCGGGAGGTAACTGAGACCTACATCATAAAAAAGAAAAAAGAAATTACCCATGATGCACTTCGGCTACAGTTTTAGGATTGAAATGGATATTGTCATCACAATCCAGTCCAATGCAGGCATGTTTCTATTTCCATTAGAAAAAGGGGTAGAAGAAAAGATTCAGAAAACAGATAATCACTTCAACATTAATTGTGTCAGTGTTTCAATTTATTAACAACCACATCTTTTAGATGAGATGACAGCGGTTAGGCCACTCCAGGTACTTCTTATAGGCTACATTTAGACTGCTTGGTACATGTGACCTGATTGAGTTTTTTTGCCCTGCATGTGTATAGATCAAATTCAAGTTCAAGATGTTTATTGTCACTCCTGTTGTATAAGTACATTCGTATGAAATTCTTTGGCTGGGAGGGTCCTTACAGAGAGACATAAGATAAAGATTTCATATAGAGAAAGACAGGAAGAGCTGTTTTCACATGTCATGATTTGTCCCCATGTTGTAGGGCTGGACACAGACTTAGATGGAGCTTGGGGAATTAAGGCCGGATTCCCTTTCTGATGCCCTGCTATGGATTTGAATCCGCTGCCTCTGATTTGTCAGTTCCCAACGCGAGCATGCTAACCACTGTGCTATATGTGCATACATATACATACATATATGTTGTTTATTTCCACATTACTGACCAAACTCATGTAGGCCTATGTATATAGATCGTTTATGGATGTATATCAGATGCAAACTAACGAGTAATGGTGTAAGCACAAGAATTGGATATGGGTCACTTTTAAAAGTAGATACAAAAAAAAAAGAATCACATACAGGCCAAAAATCAGAACTGGCCATTAAGATCTGCTGTGTAAAGCCTTAGAAGTACAGACTTAATTTTTGTATTATTATTACCTTTTTGTGAAATTGGTGAGGCCTTGTTTGAAGGTGGGGCTGATATGGCATAGCAGGTCTGTGAGACAGTGGCAGACTGGGGAAGACTGGGCAGGACGGGGATCAAACAATTCTTCTGTGGACCTGAGATGCAGCAGAGAGACTCTTTTAAGCGCTTAAACATAAACTGAAACTCAATTTTATGCACAAGAGTCATACACATTCAGCTGAAGAGGCAACACTGCAACACAGTTTGAATAAATATTCAGGAGTATGGTTCATACCTATTGAAACAGAACCCCCTTGGACACGATGTGATGTCATACCGGCGCCCCTCCAATGTTACCACAGTGAGGTAAAAGAAGTCTCCTTGCAACTTCCTGGGACCAGGTGGAGGATTCCAACAGCTGAGTGACAGGTCCCTTAGATAAACAGTAGCCTGACAAGAGAAAAGAATATGTGAGTGGGGATGTATGTGTTTTGGCTGCAAGTGTGTGTGTGTGGGGGGGGGGAACAGGCTGGAAACAGTTTCCATCTTAAGCGTTGGTCACACCTGCATTTATGACACTGATATTCTATACAGAAATCAATTCACTTGAAAGGAACTATGACAATCAGTGTATTTCTTGCCGGTAGCAAATCCACTCAGTTCAACTTTGATGAACTTTGACATACAAATTTGTATCTTCAATCGGTGGCAGAAGACCCTTCACTGTGTTGACCTCTGACTGGGCTAGGGAGAGTCCAAAATGGACTATCATTTTTATAGAATAATATCATATAGATTTTCACAATGGTTCTTTGCCAGAATAAAAATTACTACTCATAAAAAGCTAGGTTTACAGTCTGCTGTGAAACAGGGGCTAACTATGTTCCATTTGTTTATTTGTGCAAGGTGTTTATGGTCAATAAGCTTCCAGTACCTTGAGGACATAGGATAACATTTTGCTCTGTCAATTTTTATTGTGAGTGGAGCCTTGGTGGGTACCTCTTGCTGGGAGCTATGTGGTAGCAGGGCCATTAAGGGTCTTTCTAGTGATCCAGGGAGAAGGTTCTCAGGAGGAACACCATCCTGGCTGTTTGGCTCCGATTTTGTGTTGCTTGAAGAGCGCTTCAGGCTCTTTCCACTTGATAACCCAGAGTCTGCACCAGTAAGAAACAGGTGGGGAAACCCAGCTTACTTTTCACTACTTGACCTAGTCAACTATTGATATACCAATGGTAGCCATAATATGTTTTAGTATCTTTTTTATTATTTTGTGCAAGTGCACAATATGTGTTTGGTGTCTGTGTGTGTGTGGGGGGGTACCTGGAGTGTGTGTGAGGGTCTCTAGTATGCTGGGTGAACGTCCTTCTCTCAGGGCATCCTGAGGTCCAGATGCCCTCAGCAGCTCCAGTACACGACCCAGATGGACTCTGGCTGAACGGGGAGAGTATGGCTCTGGGATAACGCACAAGAGTTGAAGCAAATTTAGATACAGTCTCTTTGTTGATTTGATACAGCAATAGCACAAAATTTCCATATGCAATTCATAACATCTTATCACAATACTGATTCTTCAGACTAAATTGATTCAGTCTGATAAATCTGGGAACATAAACAAGCTTCTATGGAGGCAATGATCTAAACCAGCCAACCAACTGGCTGACTGGTAATTGATCATTATGATTGATGGCACAATGTTGGATGCTATCTAATGATAATCGCTACAGCTGGGATTGCATAGAGTATTCTGGCATTCAAGTTTTTGAGCAGTTATATGGGGCCACAATAGCTCAGCGGTAGAATGCCCGCATCAGGAAATAAAACGTCAGGTGTCGCAGGTTTGATCCAACCACATGGCGTCAGGAAGGACATTCGGCTTTAATCATCCATGTTTGGGTAATTGTTAGGCACACCGCAATACAACATAAAAGGGCTTCAAGTGGTTGCTAGAGTATAAAGGAGCCATATAAAAATGAGTCAATTTATCATTTACATTATGATCAAATACACACGTAAAAATTATGAGTTTAAGAGGGATATCTCAAGGATGGCCCCGACATCAAGTTTGTCATAAGCTACTACACTAATGTGGTTAAAAAGTAGATCCAAGGGGCACCTCGGTGGCTTGCCTGGTAGAGTGTGTACCACATAAGAATGAGTGCTTACCTTAGCGGCCTGGGCTCAAATCTGACCCAAGCCTTTTACTGCATATCATCCTTTCTCTCTCCCCTACCCCACAAAAATCAACCCC
>OMLC01041982.1:0-44957 GCA_900302585.1 Regalecus glesne
AAGATTTTATCAAATATTGTCTTTCTGTAAATAAGTAAAAAGTGCTGTCTCATAGTAATTGCAAAAGTGTCTCTTTTTAGTAACCTAGTGCACCCTAGTACACTTCATATACAGGAATCCACCACCTTTAAAAAGTGAATGGTGCACAATTGTGCATTTTGTGTAAAGCACTTATCTGGGTGACAAGCACCTAGGGTGGGTTTCATATCTTTTCTCTCCAGCTGAGAGGAAATGTAATGAAGAATGTGATAACATTTTTGTCATTTAACCAGTTTGCAGTGCAGACCAAAGCGTCATCTACTTGTATTTGCCTCAGCTAATATGGGGACTAGGCACTCTGGTCTGACAGGGCTGTGTTTACATCACATTCAGCGTGAACGCAGAACCACATTTACTTTATATGTGGTTGGAAATAAAGAACTCACAACGTAGCTTAAAAATAGTCTTATCTACGAGAACTGGAACTGGTGATAAGACATTCTGAAACAACATCTTGTTGTCATTTTGTGTATATAAAGGTCTATTTTTACATGTCATGGAACACTGGCCTTTATTCATTCTTTCGAATGCATTTGCCAGGACTTGTATAGAACTTTTGAGTAACTATAGATCTCAAGACTGAAAGCAGGAGATGCAGTTTGTCTTTATCATCATTGGTGTATGTTTTCTCTTCGATTCTCTAACAACAGCTCCCTTTATCTAAATTTATGTCATCCCAGCCGGCCCTCCAGCTGGGCACCAGTTTGATCAATCCTGGGCTTGTTCCTCAGAGTGGACTGGAATCCAGCTGGGCTTCACCATTCCCTGGCATCTTGTCACCACATCAGGCCCAGAGACAAGTGGGGTAGGAGATAGTTTTTATTGTGCTACAAATTAGGTCTTGACCATACAGGGCTTTATATTCAAGAAGGAATGCATTTTATGCCAGTGTAAGGCGTTAAGTGATGTGTAAAGCGATAAACCCAGTGTTTCTACTGACATTGGCTCTGTGGTGGGTTTTTTTGGGATGGGGGGACACAGAAAGGTGAAGCACTCCAGCAACATTCACCCTAGATTAATCGAAACTCCCTTCCCTTAAAGCAGGCACATGATCACACGCTTCTCTAGTCTACACTGAGTGAATCAGATGTTACACAACAGGAACAGATGTGCAATTTTGGAATATAGGTTGAGTGTTAATGAGATAACTCAGGTCATTAAAGTACTCAGGCCTTCATTCATTTATTTTCAAGTGAGGTAGCTCACGCAACGGGACGGATTTAAACTAAATTCAGCCACGTCTGCCTCCATCCATAGATAAACTTCAGATTGAAAAAAAAGGCTTCCCCCATATTTTTTGTCCCTGTAGACATTTACTGTTGCTATATTTATTGAAAGACAGAAAATCTCGATTTATTTCATAGGGTAATTGTTTCCAAAGTCTCAAATGACATTTTATACATTTTTATAAATATATCTTATTTATTTTGAAAGTTTTATGCCAAAAAATTTAGAGCATATGTATATTAGACTCCAAATCATCTACTCAGAGTATTATTCATCACATGTATTAACAAATTGACAAACCCATTCCCATCCCTACCATCCTACCGACCAACCCACTCATAGGATCACAGGTTACAGAATGCATTTAGTTAAAGAAGGAAAATATATCCAAATAATTGTATTAATTATTCAAACAAAAGGACAAAAGGTGGGGCTCATTATTAAAACATATTAACAATGGACATTGCTGAGTTATTTCTTAGCAATATTTTCTACTACATAAATAATGGCCAATAAACTAAAGGTTTACCAAACCTTGTTTCAGTTTCATGTGGTCAGTGGGTTCTGGAATCGGGTCTTGTCGGTATCTAACCACCTCATTCCTCTATGATCAAAACTGCATGAAAATCAAAAGAATAGCCTATCTATTAAGTAAAAGCCTTAACCTGCTTTTCTGCAGAGCACTGCAACATGCAAACATAATGACTATTGTATTATAGCTACGTGAGATAGCCGGAGGAGTCTGGGTTGTGCTTTTGCACGCTATCTAGAGAATGCCCACACATGCAAACATCCACACATGCAAACACACATACACCACATGCACACCTAGCCTACCCCATGAATCAAAATCTCCTGATCATCTGCCTTTCAGCAGAGAATCAGAGAGACTTCCACAGAATTATCTCGGGGCAGATGGATGTCTGCATGTTAGACAGAGGTTTTGTTGGGCTTAGCTGTGTGGTAGTCCAAGGCAACAAAGCATCCATGGACACAGTATAAAAACATTACTGACAGACAGACAAATGTACTTTAAAAGTAGCTTCTCTGAGGCAGGGTTCCAAGTGTCTTAACTGTGTAAACTGATACCTTTTCTCTCTTAGTGTTGACTGCTGTGTCTATCCTACTTCTGCTGGTTTGCTACTCAGCCAGTGTTCTTATGCCTCAGAGCAGCACTTCAGCTAGGCCCACCTTCACTTGCTAATTACAGCACAAAGAAGTGTTGGCATGAAGCTGAGTGATACTTATGCCTAATGTTAGTTAGCTGTAATGTACGCTAAGAGTCAGCTGTTTTTCATACTATGGTGGTCATTCTCATCTCGTGTGAACTCTTTCCAAGAGCCGCAACACATTGAACCAGAGTGTTACAGTTTTTTTGACATTCCGAATAGTTTGATTTTTGCATTGCAGATTTATGAGCTGTCTTTGGCATGATGTGTGCAAGTGAGACCAACTATGGTCTGGCTTCTTCCAATCTCACTGGTGTGATCCTCATTACATTTGGCACCCATTAATGTGATGACAGTGCCAGCCTAGGTCAATTAGGCTGGTTATGGAAGACAAGAAAATACCTTTATGATTAGCCTTTGACTTGGTTTATTGTCTTAAGTACCCTCAATCACACTCCCTCTTCAACAAAACAGGTGGATTTTGGGGTTTGCCTGAAACTTAATCTTAGCAATACAAGTTGAATTTATGCTGCATCTTGTCATTTTCAAGAATTTGAAATACTTACTGCACTGTAATCAATCGTGTTTTTACACATCACTGATATTTGTGATGAGTGTGTCACTCCCATAGCTACTACTGAAAGAAAGGAATCTCCCCGGATCACCCCGAAGCCCTTATTTTGACTAATCCAACTCCTCAGCATACCCCCTTGTTTGCTTTCACTGTAAGTGCATCAAGTCTCCTCTCTCTCGCACTACCTCACACTATCTCTCTCTCACACACTCTCTCTCTCTCTCTCACACTATATCTCTCTCTCTCTCTCTCTCTCTCTCTCTCTCTCTCTCTGTTTATGTAGTTGGTTTTATTTATACTGTGTGTAGCACTGATAGAATAAATAATCCCTAAATTGAAGAACTCTGCGACCTGGCTTCAGATAAGTGATTGATGATAGATGGATGGATAGATTGAAGAATGTCTTCATATTTTTACAATGTAAACTTGCTAAACCCGAGTACTAAGACTCAACTTACAGTCTGTCTATGTCTCTATCATGGCTCTTATAACTTACTGCAGCCCCATGCTGAAGACAGCACTTAGTCCTTGCCAGTGTCTCTGACTCACTGGGGGAGGTGGGCTTTGTGATGATTATGATCCTATTCATCATTGTGGTCTGCATCTTGTTGTCTTACCTGCAGTCAGTTGAGATTGAAGAGGTCGCATAGAGGAGTGACCTTGTGTCCAGATGAACTAATTCAACTTTCTTTGATGTCCTTACTTGGATTATTGAGCATGCATCGAGACACTTTGAATATTCTGGTCAAAAAGTTGAAAGTTGTCTAAGCTATCACCACTTGTGATTTTGAAATATTTGCAGAAATGTTTCACTTATGAGAATTGGAAAAATAATTCCTTTTATTAACGTTGTGTAGCTGACTAATGAGGATGGTGTTGTGGTCATGTGGCACTTTAGAAGTACTTTGAACTGCAGGTTATTGGAAACCGAAAATTGATCATCTAACAAACAGATAAAATTAACCCAAGACTGTACTGTTTTTCTGGATGGAGGTTAAAGAGCTGAACGGCTTTCCCTAAACATTAGTACATTTTGTGAAATAAATCAAAAGGAGAGCTGAGAACTATCTTAAAAAAAATAGCACCACGATGGAATTGGAACCATATGGGAGCCTACTCTGACCCCCTCAATAAGCTCTGCTATATGTTCTATAGTAGTTTCTTTGTTTTCAGACAACAATAAGAAGAAAGAAATCAACATTGAGATTCAGAACAGCATGATTGGTTAAAAACTGTAATTCACAACACTTTGTATGAAATAGTAAAATATTAACAATGTACCTGTCATGACTAACACAATTGCTTATGGCTTAGTATGAAATGATATAGTTAGCCCTTGTGAACGCTATTTTTTACTTATATGACCTGAATTTGTATTATGTGCGAGTGACTGAAATAAACAGGTCACCACTATCCCCCATCTTTTATCACCACAGCCTCAGTTCTGTTCCCTTTTTATCAAACATTTGTTTTCTGGACTTTGGCATATTTTTGGCTAAGTTTGCAAAGAACTGGATTTCATTGGTTTCAGACTCTTTATTCATGTCTGCACTGTTTTTCCTATTGCCTTGGTCAGGGGTATAGGTACTCTTCACATTGCGGTAGCACTCTACCACATTGCGATAGCTCAGTGGTAGAGAGTGAGCTTTAAGAACTGATAAGCCAGATGGTGCGCGTTCGAACCCACCGTGGAGCATCTGGAAGGGCGTCTGGCCTTAATCTCCCACATTCCATCTAAGTCTGTGTCCACCCCCACAACGCGAGGACTGATTGTGACATCTAAAAATGGACCTCTCTCCTATAGGAGGGAAGTGTGAGTCACAATGGAAACATCAAAAAGCACCCTGATGTCACCGCCACAGCTGCAACAGGCTCTGTAGAGTAATGCAGAAATGGCCTGGCAAAGGAAATCGTTATGTCTTCCTCCCAGTCTCTGCAATGACTACATTGTTTGTTGAATTACATTTAATTGTCCCCTGCAGTTGGACTTGCCCGCTGTTTTGCTGACTGGCTGTCTCTCCTTTCCACTTTTAAACCAATATCCTATTGACTTTTTACAAAGACATGGCTTAGCATAGAGCCAATTTATTATGTCTGAATCAATTCATTCAAATCTAACAGCTTTCCTCTCAGGTCACCTCTTCAGCAGTAATGAACTCATCTCTGTTTGGCATCCAATGCAAACCTGCAGAGGAAACGAGTCCACCGCAACTGGGTTTCCCTGTGTGCTGCTTTCTCATGATGGATCTTCCCTAGCTTGTCTTGAGGGTATTCTGGTTCTTTAAAATGCCTCAGTGATCAGTTTGTTGTCATGCTCCTCCATTATCAAGTTAATTTCTAGAATATCAATATGAAATGTATTGTCTCCTCCCATGATTCAGTAATTCTAAAGCAGTTATATGTAGACATTAGAGAACTTCTTTAATTAATTGTCAGTATCGCATTCAAACAGCTCTCCTAATGGCTAGTCTGGCATCTTCTCCCAGTAATTTCTTTATTTTTCTTTATTTAGCCTTCCTTTAACCAGGTTTGTCCCAGTGAGCTGAAAGAGAACTTCTACAAGGGTGACCTGGCCAAGAGCAGAAGCCATAGTTTCACCAGAAAATGAACGTAAAGCACATGGATTTGAGTAACATTAACATGATCTGATAAAAGATTTCAGTACAGATAAGCTGCGCTTGGTAGATTTCACCATAAGGGGCAGCATAGCTCGAGGGGTAGGGTGGTTGTCTTGTTGGAGGATTGGGGGTTCAAGCCCTGGGCCTTGCAGAAAGCATGTGGAAGTTCCTTGAGCAAGACACTGAACCTTCCCTGCGTGCTATTGCTTCTTCTTCTGCCTCCTCCTCCATAGTTGTAAAATCAAATCATTCAGGGTCAATATGTTTTGAAGTCTAACATCAGTCTGTAGATTATTCAGAGCAGCAGGTGCAGAAAACCTAAACGTTATCTTTCCCAGTTCAGTTTGGACTTTGGGAACAACAAAGTGCAAAATGTCCATTCAAAATGTCCATTTCACACAAAAAGAAAAGTAAGGCTTTTTTCTATAATAAGAACCTAGTGAACCCCTCACAAAGCATAAAAAACACGAGTTTTATGTAATCTGTATTTGGAATGAGTTGCAGTTGACAAAGCTGTTCTCGCGGTGTACCAAGTGCATGCTAAGATGCAAAATCCATACTCATCAAGAGTCCTCCGTAGTTCAGCAATCTACATCGAGGCCTAATCACATTAATCAAAGTTGTTTAGTGAATGAAATGATAAAGTGGAGATTGACATTTGTTGCTAACCGAAGATGAGCACCCCGCCCTCTAGGAGCACAGGGCTGAAAAGATTGTTTGCCAAGGGAATTAAAGTGCTCCTTGTTTACTCTGGAGAAAGTTTCCATCCATCCATCTTCAACCGTTTATCTGAAATCAGGTCGCAGGGTCATGCTGGAGCCTGTCCTAGTGCTCATCAGGTGAAAGGTGGGGAAACACTCTAGATAGGTCATCACCGGGCTTGAGCAGTTAGGGGTTCAATGTCTTGCTCAAGGACACTTCAACACGCTTTCTGCAGGGGCTGGGGATTGAACCACCAATCTTCTGAAATATTATTGAATGTAAATTGAAGTTTTGAAAACAAACTGAGAATGTGAGCTCTAAATTGGATTGTGGCTAGAAGAAGAAGTGATGGTGGTCTTTTCTGCTCAGGCGCTGGACCGACTTATATGGTATTAGCTGCACAGAGTTTATATGCAGGAAACAATAGCATCAACCTCTTAATGTCCCCCTACTGAGAACATAACATCGTGCAACATGCCTACTGGCTGGCAGTGGTGTGTGCCTTCCAGTACATGCATTAGTGTTGATCTAAACATTTTCCAATGCAAAAGCCTGGTAGAGGCTCATTTTTCCATAGTGTATTGCTGAGCCAGGAGCAGGCTTTTCCTCATTGGAAGCATGTGTCCATCGATAAGATACGCCCATTTAACTGGCCGTGTTTGAAGCAGGGGCTCCTGCTGTGAGGCTTGATTCAACATTCATCATACATACATTCTCACACACACAAACACATGAATCATAAAAACAAAACAAAACAAAAACCTTGCTTGTTCACTCACCCATCAAGCCTATTTAATGGGGGCTGTCCATCAAGGGGCGGCATAGCTCAGTGGGTAGAATGGTTGTCTGGCAATCAGTAGGTAAAAGGTTAGATCCCCGGTTCTGTAGAAAGCATGTTGAGGTGTCTTTCAGAAAGACACTGTTTCCCACCATGTGTTGGCAGCTCACTGTTCTTATATAACAGGATGGGTTAAAATGTTGAGAATTCTAAATTTACCCTTGTGGGACTCAGGAGAATTTTTTTTAATTTTAATTTTAAATATTTGATTAGATTATTATCTTAAACTCCCAACCCAAAACAAGCCCTTTTGTGCACATTGCTGTTCTGGGGTGTTTCATGTTACTGTCATAATATCATATATTGGAGTGTAGTACTTTGAGTACTTGTGGTCTTTTATCTTATCACTTTATTTAATCAGTTATTTGATTTTTCTGTGATTTTTCACATTGTTTTATGTGGAATTGACAGTTTTTAACTATCCTTTCCCTAATTCTCCACAGAAACCTAGAGGAATACCAGGAGAGTGTGCTGCCCTAGCTCTGTAGACTGTGATCCTTGCCACGACCATGAGTTGGAGTTTACTTACTCGTCTGCTGGAGGAAATTCATAACCACTCCACATTTGTAGGCAAGATCTGGCTCACTGTCCTCATTGTCTTCCGTATCATGCTAACAGCTATTGGAGGCGAGTCCATCTACCAAGATGAGCAGAACAAGTTTGTCTGCAACTCGGGCCAGCCAGGTTGTGAGAATGTGTGCTATGATGCCTTCGCACCACTCTCACATGTCCGTTTCTGGGTCTTCCAGATCATCCTCGTGGCCACACCTTCACTCATGTACCTGGGCTATGCTGTCAACAAGCTTGCCCGGGATGAGGAGCAAGTAGAAAGTGGGGGAGGAAATGGGTCATCTCAGCAGAAATCTAAGAAGGACTACCTCGGAGCCAGGAGGCAGCAAAAGGGCACTAAAGAGGCAGAGCATAACCAGGAGGAGGACCCTATGATCTATAAAGTGGGTGAAGTTGAGAGCAATGAGGCTGGAGCAGCAGGAGGAGGCGACAACAGTGCACAAGGAAAAGTCAAGGTTCGCCATGATGGGTGCCAGCGTATTAAGGAGGATGGGCTGATGCGCATCTATGTCTTACAGCTATTGACCCGATCCTTGCTGGAGATTGCCTTTCTGTGTGGACAATATGCCCTCTATGGCCTGGCAGTGCCTGCCACTTACGTGTGTTCAGACCATCCTTGCCCACACAGCGTCGACTGTTTTGTGTCACGGCCCACCGAGAAGACCATCTTCCTCCTCATTATGTATGCTGTGTCACTGCTCTGCCTTATACTTAACATTTGGGAGATGCTTCACTTGGGTATGGGCACTATCTGTGACATTCTGCGCTCCCGTCGTGAGCGACTCCCTAAAGACGACCTTTGCAGACTGACAGGTGGACCTGATGCTCTCAGTGAGGTAGCAGTGGGAGAATTGATCGAAGAGACTTATAGTAGCTACCCCTTCTCTTGGAATGCACCTTCAGCTCCACCAGGTTACAACTTCTCTGTCAGGCCTCCTATGGTGTTTAATGAACCCCATGATGAGCCACTACCCATCACTGACCTCAGTAGAAGCAAGATAGTGAGTCGGCAGAACCGCGCCAACATAGCCCAGGAGGAGCATGAACGCTGTGCTGGCAATGATGACAACCTGACCAGAGATGGCATGGGCAGTGCCCATGGAGTTCTCCAGAAAGAGATCCGTGAGGCACGGAACCGGCTTGAGGCTGCACTTCAGGCCTACAGCCAGCAGCAGGACATCAATAGTACCCACAAGCCCCACCGAGAGCGCAAGCACAGGCAGATTTCCAAACACAGCACGAGCAAGACAGACAGAGACAGAGGCAACAGTAGCAACAGTAGTAACAGTAGCAGCCGCAAATTTGGACAGAGTAAAGGTTCGGAGTGGATCTGAAGTCCAGATAGAGATTTGGTTATAAAGACGTTCATCCATTCACTCAGCCTTGACGTGGCTTTCAATGTGTGCGAGCAACTTTACTCAGAAAACGCCTCTTTAAGCTAAATAGATGGACTCTGAAAGGTAGTAGGAAATAACTTAAGGGGAGTATCTGTTGAGACTGGGAGAGATCATGTTCAATAGATGGATCTTGGAATTTTTAATTTATTTTTAATTGCACAACAACGCCAGGCAGTTGAGAGTAACAAGACGCATACACACATATCTGTCTATCCATGCATACAAATTTGTAGGACTTGGTCCTAAATTATTTTCAACTTATTGTCTTGCTATCGCAATCGACAGCTGTAACTAAATGCTGGTGTCAGGATCTCCCATTTGCCACATTGTTACAATTTGAGATTATCTGATAGCAATGTTAATAATAATTAAGAGAAGTTCTGAATCCAGTTTACACAAACTGAAAAGGGTCTGGCTTGTATAATAAGTACTGTTAGAGCTTTACTGTACAGCTATATTTGTTTTTTTTTAAAAACCTTTTGGGACAACAAGCAAGAAGTACCGGTATGCATGCTCAATAATCCAGCTAAGGAAATCATGAAAAAGTTGACCCACTATATCAGGACACAAAATTTATTGAAAAATGTTTAATCAATCATACAGGTGACAGCTAGTCTAAGCTATCAGCAGGCATCCCCACCCTTATAAACAACATAGTTGCATAATGACTGAAACCAACAATTGTTTCATATGCAAATAGGCCATTGACTGGTGATCAAAAGCCATCTATACTATTCATAGAGAATTTGGGGAATAGATGCAATCACAGCATTGTGAGATGGTGACGGATGTACTCTACCCCCACACCAGCTCAGCAATGGTCATTCCATCTTCGCATAGATGGCCCCTTGACCTCTTAACCAACGTTCCACTCTATCCACTCTATCAAGGATGTGTACCTCATCCTTGAAAGAGTTGCCACTGGTCTGTGGATGGGTGCTGAGTGTGGAGTACTGGTCTGACAAGAGGAATTTACTTATTTTGATGACAGTCTTTGGCAAAGTTTAGAACCCCATTGTCACTTGTCACACTAGCTGTTCAATGTTCTAAATTTCTCACGAGATATTCTTTTTAGGGTATCTTTGTAGGCAAGATAAGAATGTCTTGCCAAGCAGCAATTCTCTTCATTATGATTTAAGCACTTATCCTGTATTTCAGGGTCTATCTTTTTTCATTTTCTTATTTTCAAATTGAAGTTTTTGAAGGCTAGCCCTTTGCACTGTGCAATTGTTTCTGTTTGATGGAAGTTGTTTTATATGAAAACATATGTATGTTCTGGGATATTATGCAAGAGGGAAAAAGATGAAGAAATAAAAAAATCTATAAATATTTAACAGCTAGCTTAAATATTACAGACTTTGCAGTTTAGAATACATGATTGCACTGTCCTATGCAAACCTCAGGCTACTGGAGTTTAAAGATTAGACATAAACTACACAATAGGAGGGGTTAAATGCTGAGGAAACATGTCACTGGTTTTCCTTTTTACAAATTAAGTAGAGGCGCAGGAATCAAGTTTCTAATCACGGTGTTGACGTAAGGATTACTACTCCTATGCATTGACATCTGGGTGTGTGCCGGATATGACGTAAGGCTAACCAGACGTGACGTAGACCACAGTCCACTTTTCGCGTGTGCTTTTTTAAAACAAAGCGGCGGCTGCTTTTGTACACACAGCTTTTTTCAACGGAGAGTGTTGGGCTTCCTTCATACAACAGTCAGTAAGTGTTGTTATTCTAAATATATCTTTGTCTTATGGTGATTCTGATTAACTAACCAACTCATCTGTTTTTCAGTAACACTATGCTTCATCATCAGGCTTGATTTGTGCCGTTCTTTGCTATTAGCGTCCTAAGTTTGCTGGCTAACGAGGGCCATGATAGCTATGATAAGCTAACTAATTGTTGACGTTGGGTTATTTTTTATTATTGGAAACCCTCATAGAGGTTCCTTTGAGATATTTTCTTGAAACAAAATGTGTTTAAATGAAGTATTTAAGCCAACTATTGTACTAGCTATTCGATTTCTAGCTGTCTTTAACTGGCAACAGGAACGCGTTGTATGCAAAAGTCATCAGGATTATGTTATTGCTAAGCTAAATCATTGTTAATTTGCATAGTTCATTCATATATTACTGATTTTTTTCCATATATTAGATTCTGGCTTAAAACATAGCGTCACTCACTGGCAATCATCAATTTCAGGGAGAGAGCTTACTCTAGGCATACATCTCTACAACTCAATACATCCGTGTCCAGCCCCACAACATGTGCAACTCTTTGTGATCGATGGTTAATAACAGGCCGTTCAAAGAGCTAATGGGACTATTCAGCAAAAAGTTGGCCACTTTTAGATAATGAATTAAACGTGAACATATTCACATTGCCATTAGATGTCCTTCCAGGCTGAGTGTATCAGGTTATAGTGCTGGTTGCACACACAGAAGTCAGATACAGTGATACTCAAATCTTTAAGGGTAAAAAACAAATGGTATTGCACACCTCCCCAAAGTAATCAATTATGCTGATTGTCTCAAATATCCTGCCTATATATTGTCATTTGAGATATATTCCCTCTGTGGCCTCAGTTCTAATTGGGCTAAAGGTGGTGATACACCCTTGAAAGGTTGCCGGTCAATCACAGGGCAGAGCAATTAAGGGAGAAATGTCTTGCTCAAGGATACTTCAACACACTATTCTACAACCTTCCGCTTGCTAGACAACTGTTCTACCCACTGAGGCATGCACCCCATATAATGTGAATATATAATCTACCTGGAAAGTATCCCTACCCAACTTCAGTT
This sequence comes from Regalecus glesne, assembly GCA_900302585.1. Classification (NCBI taxonomy): domain Eukaryota; kingdom Metazoa; phylum Chordata; class Actinopteri; order Lampriformes; family Regalecidae; genus Regalecus; species Regalecus glesne. The sequence continues at coordinate 11,938 of OMLC01041982.1, forward strand.
AAGCATTTGACAATGGATGGTGGTGTGTGTGTGGGGGGGTGAGAGACGGGAAAAGTAGGGGTGAGAGAGAGCAACTCTAATCTTTCAAAGATATAATAAAACTTCAGCTCACAAAAATACTAGCCAGTGTATTATGGGGCTATATCAAGATGGATTTTGTTATAGCAATTTATCATATAAGCCTTCAGATTTCAACGACAGAATTAATGGATTGACCAAGCAAAAAAAAAAATTGGGCACACTAGAGTGTCTCTATAGTAGCAAACAAACTGACATAACAACCAGCCCACAGTGAAGTGGAAGCAATGATGAAGTAATTTTGGGCTGGAATCAGGGGTAACCAGTCAGATTCTAAGGGTGGCACTGGCCACCCTTTTTCAAAACCATACATGATAAGCGACTAAAATTTATTGATATTCATTGATATTTAAATTGCTGTATTATACGCAATCAAGACTTAGTTCATAAAATCTCGGTCTTTCCTGATCCTTATAGAGGTTTTCTTCTGTCTTTTGGATAGGATCCTGGTTTTTCTGTGAAGTTCCAAGATCCTTTAGATGACCAGGAGCATGGAACAGCAGCCTCATATGGGTAGAGGTATCCTTGGAGTACTGTCTCCAGGGGAGAAGAAGCTGGATGGGAAGACCTTCTACCTAGATAATGTGAAAAGACGCTCATCAACCATGTTAGTGGAGACCATCTCTCTTCTAGGAGGGGTAAGCTTTTAGAGACAAAAGTGGATATATAACATCTTATACATATAACATAAAAATTGGTGTCCTATGCTGACAATAAAGGTTTATGAATATTGCATGATTGGAGTCCTTAGAAATACCTTTAGGCGCCCCCAACTTCAAACTTATTTAAAGCAAATAATTTCCTTACTCATTCCCACAGGTTTGCAAATTTGGACATCACTGTACTTTAGGAGAAATTAGTTCTGTCATATTGAATATAACATTGAAGTCTAGCTCCACCTTATGATGGAGAATTTGGGTTATGATTGAAAATTGGCAATCGATAATGGTGTTCTATTGGTTGGGCTTGAACTGAACTGTCAAATTCCTTATCTATTGGCACCTCTTCTAGTTTGTTTTTTTAAATTGGTTTTGCCCCTTCAAAGCCAACTTCACTGAAGCATTGACCAGGGTTAATACTTTATCCTGGTTAAAGAAAGTCATATGTACAAGAGTTGATGAGTGTTGTCCCCCCCCCTTTTCTTACTCAAGAGAGTTGAGAGTTTCTTGCACAAGAATTTGAGCTTTGTCGTGACTGGAAGTCAAGAAGGCATGTGGGAACAGAAGAATCAGGTGACCAAAGCAGGGTTAAATGGAAAAAATCAAGAGGCCCATCATCCCAATAAACGGAGGGAAAGCATCCTCAAAATCAATGGCCGACCGCAGCCAAGCACTCCCAGACCAATGGTAATGATACTCATTCACTTTCCTTTGTTATCAAAAAGAAGAGAAAAACATGGATGCACTCTTAGACAATACAGCATTGGCTGGTCTTTATTTTCCATCTGTTTGTTTAACTTGAAATAAATCCAAAAAGTGTAAACTGAATTTAAATGCTGGTGGTGTCATTCCATAGATTTACACTGGAATAAACATTTACTTCATAATATTATGAGTCCATTTACTATTCGTAATTATAAGTTAAAGCAGGAATGTCGTTTAAAGTCCCTTTCACCGATTTAATTACAATCGGATCTATTTTACAAATGATGGACACCTTTTGTGGACTCCAGCTGTATTCTGATCATGTTATTAATTTGATGTTTTGAAGTAAATGGACCTATTTTTATATAGCGCTTTACTAGTCTATTGATCACTAAAAGCAATTTACATTATATGCCTCACATTTACCAGGCATGGGAGATTAAGTCTGGATGCCCTTTTCCTGATACCTCGCTGCGGGAATCGAACCCGCTACGACTGACTTGGTGGTGTGCACTCTAGTGCTTAACCACCTCAGTTAAACTAAATTAGTTAACGTGGATTCAAAATGATCAAGTTTCCAGCCAGTTGATAAGATCACCCGAACAGTGGATGTGCTTAAAAATAAGTTGTAATGAATTTTTGATCTTTTTTGTCTCTGAAGTGTTTTGGGAGTCGTGGGAAGGCCCTACTTGAAAAAGCAATTCAAAACAATGTGAGTAGTACCTAATGTAGTTGATATATATGTATATGTTACACTAAATTGTCTATTTTAGGGCCTTTGGTTTACTTCTTGAGCAGGATACATGCATTTTGTTGGTTGTAAATCACTTTTTGTGTTGAACCTTTTTGAAACCCAAGTTTGCATATTATCTCTTAGGCCTTTATTCATATTATTGTTAATCCTTTAAATACACTTGAGTCTGTTTGTTGTCTGTAGGCCTGACTAATACATCTGGCTTGCAGGAACGATCCAAGGGGAGCAGTGCTCTGGCCTATGCCCGCTCATGGGGAGTGAACATTGTGTTTGTGGATGGTATCCTTTTCACCCACTGAAGCGTTAATCTTATCGAAATCACTACAATAATTTAGCTCAGGATTTTTGTGTGATGAACCTTTATTTACAGCAGATGGCACTGTGTAAGTGCTTACATTCTGCTCCATGATGTTATGATTATTTTGAGAAGGGCTCTGCCATAGAATGACACAGGAATTCCAATCTAAATTCCAAAGCACCGGAGAATACCTTGCTTAATGTTTTTCCTTAATGTAGTTCAAGATGTTCTTCTATACTTGCAAAGGTTGACAAGAGAAACTTCCAATGCCAAAACCAAGAAGCCAGAGGTAATGGGTTGAGCTCTGATCATTTACCTTTTGTGGATGTACAAATTCATATAAAATGGTTTTGAAATACTAAAAATAACAATTGTACTAAGGAAAATAATATTATTTGTTTGTAATGTTATATGTGTGTCTGTGTATGCCCTTCAGGGTAGTAGATTGAAGTGTGTAAGGGACAATGTGGGTAGCAATAAACTCATAACATTTGTATTTGAACACTGACTGTTGCTGAAAATTTTAATTTGTGTATTTATTTACTCCCTGAATTTCTGCAGAGGAATCGCACCAAATCTAATGCCACTCATGTTGTCAAAGGTTAGTACATTTAAACATTCCTGTTATGTACAATATTTTTGTCGATGTTATAGCTCAAAGTACCTATGTTTAAAAAAAAATTGTCTTGTCTCCCATTCTACAGCTGGACATTTAAAGTCACCCTACCTTAAAATTGAGGATGTGAGCCGGTAGGTTTCTTTCTCATTCAACAAAATAATTTTTGGTTCAGCTACTCCACCGATCTGGACTTGAAATTTGAATTTCGGCGAAAACGATACCCTTAAAGTCCTATGTGGTACCAGTGCCAGACTCTTTCTCCAAAACTCATGAGCTGTTCTTGACCATTACCCATTGTAAGCGGACCTAAACTAGACTGGTCTATTCCTGTTCACAAATGTTTGTGAACTTTGATCATAACCTCCAAGGGGATGTAGAGGTGATACGCTCACAAAGCCATAGCTAAAAATCTGGGTATGTCTTTTCCAAAAGCTGTTCAATTTCTTCTTCTTTACTCCAATCAGTTTGTAGCAAAATGGAGCTGAAACTTAAAGTAACGTTAGTGTCAAACCCTAGGATCAGAAGCGTAATGCTGATGTAATGTTCATTTTGTATTGGAACAGATGTTTTCCACAGCTCAGTTCCTAATGACTATGTAATGACCATGGATTGCAGTAACCTGCTAATCCGTTTCCATTGTTACTACCCCACAGGATGCTAGTTGTGAAAGCTTGTGTTTCAACCCAGGTCATTTTCTTAATTGAACTTGTTTGAGTCTGTCTGGTAATGTGACAAGTGCCCAAAGTGAAGCTGGTCTCCTGGAGACCAAATGGAGGATACGATTTCTGTTCCAATGAGGCTTTGTGAGTGCCACTGCCAAGTCCTACAGGGGATCTATATGTGCTAACGTTTCTTTTCAGTGACCCTGCCATTTCAACTAATTAATTAGCCTTGCTTTGGAGATTGGCCCCATGCTATGAGAATTTGAGCCCATGAAATTTGAAACAGTTGTATGTTAGGCTTGGTGTTTGCCTCAATTACACAACAGGGCATTGTGTTGTACAATTAACATTCTTGGTCTGAATTCAGAAAGTCACTGCATTAGTATTTTTTAATGCATTAATATTTTTGTACTTACTATTTTGTTTTGCTTGAAATCTGCTGAAATGGCATTCTCTTTCCAATGCATATAAAGGAAATACAGGCCTTTGCATATGCAGTCGTTGACCTTCCCCACGCTGTGCTATTTGGGACGGTTCAGTCCTTTCGAGCCACCTCCACCTCCTGGGCCTGAAAAACCAACAGAACAAAGACAAAATAAAGACAGGTTGGCTGTTTTGTGTGTAATTCCTTAATTAAATTCATTTAACAAAATATTGGCGAAAGTTGATAAACTGATTACTGGAGAAGGCAAAGAGCTGAATGAAATCACTTGTGATTTTTTTTGCCCTATAACTTCATGTATAATTTTATTGATCAGGGATTTGACTAAAGCCCCAAGCACCATCCAAGAAGAACCTCCATCACCACCCGGTTATATCCCTTCACCTTGGCAAGCACACAAAAAGAATCAGGGATACTGCGAATGCTGTCATCAACAATACAGTAATCAAGAGAAGGTGAAACTCTTAAAGGTTTTCTTGTTTTAACTTGCAGAGTTTAGTTTGTATCTAGAACTTTTTTTTACCCTGGTGTGTCTGTCTTGCAGCACTTGCAGTCAATTCAGCACCGTGAATTTGTGTTGGACCCCTCAAATTACAGTGTTTTGGACCAGCTTGTGGATGCCATGCAGCTGCAATTCAACCTCAGTCCGTTGCAAAAGCCACCGTCAGTGTTGAACAGGTGAGAGTTGTGAACTTGAAGTAAAATTGACTGTTCTTCGGTGCTCCAGTATTCACATACTGAAGTGTATTTGTGAAAAGTTCTTTTCATTGAGTTTGAAAAGCAAAATGTCTTCCAACATTAAACTTGAAGTGCTGTTGAGTGAGTACCTTCTGCACTGCCAGTTTTATTTATAAATAGGGTGACACTTGAGTTCAAGCAATTAACATTGTAGTTTCTGTTGATGAAGGTCTTCTATGAGTTTGATCTGCCACATTTACTTGCCACAACTTATATATTTTTTGCCATCGCCTTTTACCATTTGGTTATGCCTTCTATCATTTTCCCAAGGAAACTCCAACTCTTACCCAAAAGTTACTATGTCAAGTCGGTTTTATTTGTATATTAAAAGTGTTAAAGCATTCATGATTTACATCTTACAGGGCCAGTTCATTAATTACCCTAGCTATAGAACTTAAAAGAATATACTCTAGGTTGGTACGTAAATTTTTAGGATTGTGTTGTTAAAACTTCATGAAAACCCACGTTACATGTGTTTTGTAAGGATGATTTTCTAAATTATGCTTTCATTATCCCCCCACTCTCTTAGCCTACCAAGTACCCCACCATTTCAAGACTCAAGTGTTCCAGAGCTGGAACCCCTGACTGACACTGACATGGAGCAGACTATTCAGGCCTTGCATCTTCAAGGTTCAGTATTCAACATCCAAGTTCCAAACCCTTTTCCCGCTTCCTCCAGTCCAGCCATCTCGCCATCAGATGTTCAGCCTCCCATCCAAAGTCCACCCACTACAACCACAGACACCCAGTTAGCTGAGAGCCACCATCTCTCTCCCAGACTCATTCCCTTACCTGATGTCCCTTCACTCACCCCTTGCCTTGACACTCAGCAACTCTCTCCTTCCCCAGATCACCAATGTCAGTCCAGTGACCCGTATTCCCTGCCACCAGTCCTCAGCCCTCAAGTCCCAGAGCACCTCCTGAATCCCCAAAGCCCCTATTCAGAGCCCCCTGTCCTTAGTCCTGAAATCCAAATGCAAGACTCTAGTACTTATCAGTACTCGGTACTTGAAGATTGGGAAACACTCATCCCACAAGTAAGAGCTTTAGATGTGTCGTACCCTGTCCCAGCTCTCCAAATCTCAAACACAATCTCACCCTCTGCTACTGCTATGAACCATACAGAAGGAGCAGTTTGGTTAAGCCAGGAGGTATTTATTGCTGGACCCAGTGGGGTAATGCATTCTAAAAACAGCTTGGATTGCACAAGCAGTGCAAGACAAAGATCTCGGTCCCTACCACGGTTGATGACAACACCAAACCCTAAAAAACGCTGTCGGTCAGCCAGTCCGGAACCCAACCCCAGTAAGCGGAGTCGGAGGACAATGACTAATGCCCACAGTTCTCAGAAGACCAGACAAGGAAATAAACAATTTGATAAATCCAAAGACGAAATTGCACCAATGGCTCTAGTTGCCTTGCTAAATTCCAACTATAGCATTACAGATTGCATACCAACAGGAATAAAACAGGTGAAAAGTAATTCAGAACAACAGGACTTGAACTTTGTTAACTCTTGCATTCCACAATCAACTGCACAAATGTTGCAGGCATTCTGTGCGTTACCTTTGGAAAAAGTGGATACACAGCTTTTACCTCAGTTGTCAAAAACGATTATTGACACTTTTGGTCTCTGTAGAACTTCTGCTGTTGATCAGCTTTCCTGTCCAGTTACTTTAAACACACAGTCTGGATGTTCTTTTGACCTCCCTGACAATATATTTGACAATACCCAACTCATCCAAGACAGTAAACCCTCCCTTCCCAACTCTATTTCCATTTGTATTGAGTCCACCCTCGTCCCGGACATTGGTGCCCTCTCCTCATCTTCAGACTCAGATTGGGACTGTGAGCTGATGTCCCAAATGGGCTCTGTCCCAGCAGCTATCCTCCCACACACCAGTGTCAGTGGTGGGGTGGACCAGGATTTTCTCCAGCGGCCCTGTACTTTCATGCAAGACAACAGCTATGAGTCACATCTGCACTCTGTTCTTCAGACTTCAACGCCAACAGCTTCGCTTTGTGGGGAAGAGATGGACCCCCGAGCGTTTTCCAGGACTATGGTGCAAGTTGTCGAGGTTCAGCACTGACCGAAGCAACTGGAAGAAGTCTTTAGAAGGAGCTGGTGTAGTCTGAATTTGAAGCTGCTCATCCTACCTGGTGACACACCGCACAGTATCGTTCCATGTCAAAATAGTCAAGTACAAACTGAATAAATATCAGAATTGGGAAATTGGCGAAAACTAATATAGATTTTTTTTTAACCTTTTCTGGATATTATGTCTTATCCTTCTCCATTTTAATTAGTATTTGAAGTCTGTACAGTATCATTCTTTCTGGTTCATCCTTAATCCTGCTTTTGTGGGAACTCCCAGCCCATGGTTTTTGTGGTGTTGACGTTGGATTTCACCAGGTATATTAGGGAACACATCTTGTTATTGAGAATTTAATGAGGCTTTGCTGAAGGGGATTGTCACTCAATTTGCTGAAGTGCTTTATTTGGATCAGTTCCTATTTGTTTCAGTTTTAATGGTCAAACAGCATTGACATTGGAAAAATTAAGAACCCACTCCAGTGGTGAGACAGAAATCTGATAATATCAAATGGCTTCTTTCAAGGTGGTCCAAAGGACTGCCTCTGCAAAAGAGATATAATTGCTTACTCGAGTGTGTCAAAGCTGTAAGAAACCCATTCTGTATTGCTTGTACTTTCCAGTTTTTGGAGGATAAGGTCACTCCAAGTGGAGCTATCAAGAGTGCACATTACTCATTGCAGCTACAACTCCAAACACCAGGGTTACAGCTTGGGCATTACTGCACCCAACTGTAGCAACCTGGCTAGGTACAAAGTTTTGGCTTTTGGAAAATCCACAAATGGCTGTGAGAAATAATGGCTGAATCTTTCTTTGCTGAAAGACTACTTACCTTTAGCTTTGAGACTGATGAGATAGAATGCCTGTGCACTATGGTGATACCTAGTCAATATATGGCCATTAGTCATAGTCATCATATTTGACCGTTGGTGATGCGTAAGGCAAATACTAAATTTTGCTCTAGAATACCCAAGATGTGTCTTATCTACAATAATATTTTCCTTTGGGTAGACCCATTCCCCCACTGCCTTGACTCACAAGATATGAGAACATACTCGTCGACATCAGAATAATAGGCAGCTTATTATGCTCAGTCGGTAGAGCACATGCCTGGGAGTTGGGCGTCGCGGGTTCATATCCCACCACATAGCTCAGTAAATGTGAGGCATTCATTTTAAAGCACTTTGAGTGATCGTTAGATTAGAAAAGCACTATATAGGAATAAATCCATTTACCATTTAGTTATCATAGGGAATGTAAAATCTTTTTTCGGGGGGGCGTTGAATAAATTCCTTAAATATACATGTGCTCATTTTGTTCTTCATTGACCAAGCTTGTTTTCCTTTGTCTAGTATTATAAAACTCAGTTTGGTGAGAGTCATTCTTGAGGTATTTTGTCCTATTCTTACCATAAATGCTGACTTTGCTTTTGCGCTAAGAGTGCCAAACAGGAATGGGAGACATCTAAGTACTGGAAGTATGAGCGGCCAGGGGTACTACTGGGTCGATATGCCCTTTATGGCTCCCCAGCCAGCTGACATGCACAATATTTGATAGGTAATGTATTAGCTTTTAAAAAAACCCACATATTTACCCCTAATTTCCTCTTGCTCTATTTTGTTAGGTTGAAGACTTCTCTGTGAATCCTGTTCATGACTGCAGCATCAGTTAGACTGATTTCAGGAGTGACTGCAGCAGTGTTGAGATCCCATCTTTTCAGTTAGCAGAGTGTTACCCAGCAGCTTGAGGACAAATGATTGAAAGGTATTAAAGAAAAATTGGTGGTTTTAGCCGGTTAACTAAATGTCATAATGAACGAGTTTCATAGAAGGCCCTTATTGTACAGGAGCAGTGCACAGCTGCAGCATCCGAGACGCAATTAGGGATTAAGTCTTGCTCAAGGACACTTCCGAAGGAGGTGGGTATCAAACCAGTGACCATCCAGTCATTGGATGACCCGCTCTACATCCAGAGCCATGCTGCCCAGACTATCCTGAACCAGTGAGATGGTAGAACTACAGGTGTTGGACGACTAAAGCACCCCGAAACCCGATCATACAGAGGACATGAAAAGAAACACTATGATGAGGTTGTGTGTGTGTGTGTGCGTTTCACACGGCTCCAATATATCGGGAGACCCCCGGCGGGGTGAGGGCGGGGGAAGGGGGTGGTGATGTTGGAGAGGGGGGTTCTACCGCCCCCCCACACACAGACACATACACACTCTCACGCAGCCTCAGCGTGTTTAACGCCGGGGTCTTGACTATGACCCGCGTTCGGGGGGCCCGCTAAACGACGACAGCAGAAACCGACCTCAACATTCAAATGTCCCCCCGTCGCCGCGGCTGCCGAGTCGGATGAGAGATGCAGGTGTGGGGGATAAAGACCCCTCACCGCTCCGTTTCCCAGTGTCGACAGCGGCTTTGAGGTCCACGTCCGCCACCTGCCCCGGTAACCAGCGGGACTATGTGATCGTCATGCTGGCTCTGAAATGCCTGCTGTTGGCTGCGGCGTGTGTGCGGTCCACCGTGACAGGTAAGAGACGAGAGGAAGCTGGATACGTACATGTGTACACAGGCTACTGGTGGTTAATGTTGTCATATAAGCTGGACACGGATTTTGTGGTCCATTTGACAGTCTTGTGCCGCATTGACTTGACAAGAGCTCACGTTTTTCCACGACGGTAAGCGCTATTTCTGCGCCAACATCTCCCAAACTGCGCCGAGGCAGCGGCTGAACTGTAGATAGCTTAAATGTGTAACAGGCTGGTTGAGCTTTTAGACACAGTAGATGTGGTTGTTGCTGTTTTGACTCTCGGTCTTCTCTGGGGTTGGCTCCTTTACTTACCCTTGCCCCCCCCTCCCCATCACCCCTTTTAGATTTGAGCAGCTTGTCGGGGCGACATGGAGCAGAGTGGGGGGGTCGGCGGGAGCAGCGGCTCCTTGCAGAGGAGGTTGTCCGGCCCAAGCGGGTCCTGGAGCGGATAGACTCCCAACAAGAGCTGCTCCACACCAGCCTAGACACCCGGGTCAGAAACCACTCAGCGGGAGCACAGGTGAGTCTCTGGCTCTGTCAGGACACTCGAAATATCCCAGATTAAGAGTTATAGCACCGTTATATACTACGCTGTTCCCAAGTTTGTGCTGGATCTAAAAAGCTGGTAAAGTTGTGTTTTCCCATGTTGAGGACTGACCAGAGAAAAGGGCTGTGAGTAAACCAACTATCAGAGCAAATGTTACCTTTTTATCAGTAAGCGCTGTTAAATTGCTGCCAACCCTGAGAATCCATTTTGGAGGAAACTGGCTGAAAACGTCCCTGGATGATGATGACAGTAGATATTTGTTCATATTTTGCTCTATGTAGCATCCATAGTGAAATGTCCAACTGGCCAACCACCCCTAAAAAAAAACTATATATCATGTTGAGCAGAAAGATGCTCTTTGGGGAAAATGTATTAATTTCCCTTTCACCATACCATGACCAGAATCGGTGGTCATGATATATAAAAATAATTCCTTAATTCGGCTTAAACGGATACCTAAAATTGTTTGGAAATGCCCCACCAGCACCTCACTCACTAACATCTCTCTCCATCCACGGTGTCTCCCCGATGGGTCAAGATCACCTTTCTTGTCCTTGTGAATGAGGTCATGTTACCAGTGTCTGAGCTCATGACAAGGGAAATCAAACTCCCTGAATTAGAGTTTGCTTACCTATCCCTCTTCTCTCATTACCCCTACCATAAATACTATCTGTCTGTCTGTCACTCATTCAGGGGATATGGGACAAGTTTGACCTTGGGTTACCCTCGTTGGCCTCTTTCTAGCCTCACTGGTTTCTGGAGGTCATGTATCTCTCTGACCAACGTGACCTCCAGCACACATGATGTATGAAAGCTTGTTAGTTTATATTAAGTTGATGTTTCTTAGTTGATGTTGCGTCTGAGTCTTATGATGGCACTAGGATTGTTATCTAGCTTCTAGTGTTGCTCCATTTTCCTTTGTACCATGACCTTATGCACTTGTACGTTGCTCTGGATAAGAGCGTCTGGTAAATGCCTGTAATGTAATGTACCATTCTTTTGGCAAGTAGTGGCCGGATTTGTCTTCACGTAGAAGTAGCTCACACTATGAATAGAGAGCTGAGGTAGAATTGGCTGCAAACCCGCCAAGGGCCTTTTAATCAGCAGCGACCCATTTAAAATAATATATACACACATGACCCAAGACACAATTTCTATCATTCATGTAACACTTGACAGCTTAACTGGTGTGTGGAGATTAAACTTGCTGATGTACAGCATAGACTTCAACATTTACAATACTTCAGAAAGGGAATGCAATGAACGGGTGTCATAGCTTTGCATTGCACAATCACATCTACATTCATTATTGGTCAAACCCTGCCAGATTGAATGTTAACTTTTCAAAGATAGAAGCAACACAAGTTGATCCTAGTTGAAATGAATATGTTCTAGCCACCATCCCTCCTAGCTGTCATTCAGATGCCTTTGGTGTTCCCCCTGAGCCTGGTCATAGTCGGACTGCCACCTTTGGGGTAAGCTTGAAAGTTACGTCATAGAGTTGAATTACAGATGTCTGACTGGTTTGGCGGCAGCATGGCTCAGGAGATAAAGCCGGTCATCTAGAAATCAGAAAGTTCCTGGTCCGATCACTGGCTCCGCCAGAATGTATACTGGAATGTTCTTGAGTAAGACACTGAACCCCTAACTGCTCCTCTGGCACTGGAGCTACCTACTGCTCATGGCCAGTCGGCGATCACTGTAGGACAATGCTTCTGCTGTTTTGAGTGTGTAATACCCTCCCCGGGTACCTTCCTCCATCCCTCACGGATTGCCTTTTAATTTAAAAAAAACAACTCTGTCCCTTTTCTCTTCCCCCTCCTCCATTTTCTCACCACTGCTTTTGCTCTGTGGCAGAGACTCTTATCATTATTCTGCGTAAGAAGGCCGTTTTGGACAAATCAGTATGGTACTGGGTCATTCATTTTAGACAATGAATGACTTGACTCAGCTGTCTTTCTGCCTGTGACACTTTGGATGTACTGAACATGTGTTGATGATAAGTGGAGGCTTAAAGCAAGGATGATCTTGGGCAATAGTATAGTTACATTAAAGGATACCATACATTTCTATACACTTAGATTAGTCAATGTGCAATTATATATTATTATAGCTAGCTCATGTGGACTTCTTTCTTTCTGAGCCTGTGCACAAAGATATTTTTGGAATAGATTAAGTCGGACCCATGAAATAAAAAGCAGTGTTGGGTGGGGTAGTTGCAATTAAATGAGTGTAGAGTCTTTGTGTTTGACTTCATATGCTCTTTATATAGACTGCTGGCTGGGATAACTACTTAATCATTCTGATGAAAGGTCCATTTTTACGTGACATGATTAGTCCCCATGTTCTGGGGGTGGACGTAGACCTTAATGGAGAATGGGACATCTGGGGCAATAAGAAAGAATGTCCTTTCTCATTGCCCTATATATATTTCCATATATATATGGTTTATTTGTAAAATGATCTTTCAACCCTGATGTTAAAAGATTATTTATTTGATTTATCAGCTTATCAATGTATCAGCTTTTAGTCATCTTTAGGTTTTGAATCCTCCTTTTCCCCCTGTATTTTTATCGTCTTCTTCCACTCCTCATGCCTCTTTCTGCTCCTCTGTCCTCTATGTCCTACCCCCACCGTCTCACCCCCAGCCTGTCCATCTGGCCCAGAGTAGTTTCCTGTTGGAGGTCTTTGGCTCAACCTTCATCCTTGACCTGGAACTTAACCAGTAAGTAGATAGACATACAGATACATGGTGCCCTCATGCACACACTTCTTTCACCATATCTATCCCTCACATTCTGCCTTAACAGAAGGCATGAATATGACCACCATCACATTTTAACCCTCCAGGATTAGTACTGTAGGCACAGAACACATCTTGTCATGGTATGACAGACTGGGGCTGTTGTCGCAGCTGGTATAATACACATAAACCCTGGCTTGGAAGAATTATCATGCATTTGTAATGTGTGTGTGTTTTTTTTGTAAGACTTGTGCAACGAAACCGTCTGCTTGTGAATCTAATATATCTATTTTGTGGGCTTATGCAGATTCCCTGGCTGTTTTGCTTATTTGTATCTTGGCTAGCACATAATATCTAAACGCCAAAAGTGTTTAATCTCCCACTTGAGGGGACAGCAAGGGTTACTTAGCCTGTTGGCTAAATAGTTTACCTGCTATTGATATTTTATCACCGTCACGTTAACTCGGGGGAAAATCCTAATTAGTTCATGTCTGGTGTAGGGGGCTGTGGTTGCTCAGTGGTAGAGGGTGCATCTCATGAAATGACATGCCAGGTGTCATGGGTTCAATCTGAATGCAAGGCATCAGGAAGGGCATCCAGTCTTAATCCTCCAAGCTCCATCTAGGTCTACGTCCACCCCCACAATGTGGAGACTATCATGACATGTAAAACAGACGTTCAGTTACTGTTTGGTTTGGGAAAGGAGCCTTTGTCTTTGATGAGTGTTTGCCACAGAGTTATATAAGCACAGTTGGGCAAGGGTCATGATTAATGGTTAAGGGTTGCAGCAACTTGGCAAAGCTTTTGTCAAGAGTTACAGACAAAGTGGAGTGATGTGGATCACTGTTTACTTTCCCCAACCTCTCTCGGTACCGCCAAATATACTTGAAACTCAGACACTCTGATAGCGTTCAGACTGTAGTCACTTGTGAATGAACAGCATCAATCTTTGGCAACATGCTAAACAGTCTGTAGACAACAGGATATACATAAAGTTGAGCTGGTTGCAATGCTCACACACACAGGTGAAGCATTGAGCAGTATTGAGGCCGTGGTAGCTCAGCAGTAGTGCATGTGCTTCAGAGTCGGGTGCTGTGGGTTTGATCTCACCATGGGATGTCAGGAAAGGGTATTTGGCCTTAATCCCCCATGCTTGGATAAATGTGAGACATATGCACTTTAAGTGGTCACTAGACAAGAAAAATGAGTCCATTTATTATTTATGATGGAACATTTCATGGTACAGTATGTCCAAATGCGTGCCCTACAACCAAATGTATGCCGGACATTCTCTCTCTCTGTCTCTCTCTCTCTCTCTCTGTCTGCTCTCTTACTGTTTCATGAGCCCCCCACACCCACTCATGCTGTATATGTTGGCAGTCTGTGGACTGGCTACAGGCTTTAAGGCAAATCTAAATGTATACTTCCACTCCCCCTCTCATCACTCTCAACACAGTCAGGCAACATTGCTCTAATGGCCTGTGTTTATATAAATTCCTCTCACCATCTCTGTTCCATACATCAAATCACAATGTATGGAACAAAATAATCTTCTTATATTTGATTTACTTTGGGGGCCGGCGTGGCTCGACGATAGAGCACGCAACTTCAAGTTATGCATGGTGGGGTTGATCCCACTGTGGGGCATCAGGAAAGGACATCCAGTCTTATTCCCTCATGCTTCGTAAATGTGAGACTTGATGGTGTAAAGTGATTTAAGTGGTCAATGAACTAGAAAAGTGCTATATAAAAAGGAATCCCTTTGTCATCACTCGTTCTCGGGTATTAATTTGTCTTTATACTGGTTTATAGTAATGTTGGGATGTAACTGTAAACCTTAGAATTTGCATGTTCTTTTCTTGACGACCACATATACGAGCAAGCAAGAAAACAAAAAGTAAATGTATTTTCCTTTCCTTCGTTTCAGCCACCTCCTGTCTTTAGGCTATGTGGAACGATACTTTGACAAGGAGGGTCGACCACATCAGAACACGGTAGGAGTAGCCCAAATAAACACACACAAATGCATTGAAAAGACATATTGCTTCCTCCGTCCCTATGGTATGCTTTAAAGTAAATGTGCAACTTTCCATTAGTGATGGGTTTTTTGGAATCGGGTTTGCTCCTAAACCTGCTGCACTCCTACTCCACTGTCAGTGTACTATTCGAGTATAAACTGGGTGTTAGCTCATGCCACAATAGCCCTTGGGTAGAATGGACCAAAACCAGTAAGACTGTTCCACAAAGACACAATTTATTTCCTCTTTCTTGCCTGTCAGGTCATCCTGACAAGCACTCTATAGACAAGTAGACAAGGATGTCTGATCCTACTAGACCCCACCATCCCTCTTGACATTTGATTATTAACTGAATGCTCTTGTTTGGACTGGTTTGGCTCCGTTTTAGTTGCAGGCATAAAAGGAAATGTTGGCGGAAATTCATTCATTCATTTAGTGTCAACCGCTTACCTGAAGTTGAGTTGCATAGTTGTGCCTGTCTCAGCGCTCACAGAGATAATAGTGTTAATTATAATTGACCTGAGGGGAAAAAGTATGGATACCATACTTGCCTTGTCTCTCTGAGATTATGTTAATGTTGTTGACAAAGTCTTGGTAGCATCCTCAGCGCATAACCAAAAGCAAAGAAAGCCTGAGCTTGGAGACTAGTTGGCAGAAAGCTTTGCTTACACAGCAGGCGCTTGGAGATTTTAAAAAAGGATTCCCTTATCAGTCCCGCAAGGGGAAATTTGGATTTCTCTGCATTTTTGACCCAACCTATTTTATAGGAACAGTGAGCTGCCAACATATGGCGCTCGGGGAACAGTTAGGGGTTCAGTGTCTTGCTCAAGGACACCTCGACATTCCTTCTGCAAGACTGAGGATCAATCCTGTAACCTTCCGATTGCCAGACGACCGCTCTACCCACTGAGCTATGGTGCCCCTAAGCGGCATAAGCCTCCTCTATCATATTTTGTACTGCTTTTTCTCTCTACCACACCCTCTTATTGTCTCCTCGCTGTCTCTCTCTCTCTACCTTGTTTTTTTCCCATTGGAATCTCTGTTTCTTTACTCTGGACTTTCCTTTTTGTCGACATAATTATTTTCTCTAACTATCTGGCTCTTCCTCACACTCTCACATGCTTTCTCTCACTTGCACCACTCTCTTACATATGCTCTCCTTGCTCTCTCTCTTTTGCACTCCCATGCTTCTCTCTCTCTCTCTCTAAGGGGCGGCATAGCTCAGTGGGTAGAGCGGTTGTCTGCCAATCGGAAGGTTGCAGGATGGATCCCCGGTCCTGCGAATAGCATGTCGAGGTGTCCTTGAGCAAGACACTGAACCCCTAACTGTTCCCCGAGCGCCATATGTTGGCAGCTCACTGCTCCCATACAATAGGTTGGGTCAAAAGTGCAGAGAAATCCAAATTTCCCCTTGTGGTACTGATAAGGGAATCTTTTTTCTCAATCTCTCTCTCTCTCCCTCTCTCTCCCTCTCTTCCCCTCTCGCTCTCCCTCTCTCTCCCTCTCTTCCCCTCTCTCTCTCTCTCTCTGGGTCTCACAGACATTCTCTGTCTTTCACTGTGTTCACCTGACCAATCAGTACAAAGTTGCCATGGTGACTAGCAGTCAGCAGTGGAGAGGGCCCATTTGTGTCCTGCGACCTGTTGTCAGTGGAGAGACAGACAGACAGAGCCAGAGAGACAGACAGAGACAGTAAAAAAAAGCAAATGGAGAACAAGGCAGAGTGTGCAGTGTGCAGGATGGTCATGAATGCTTAATGGAAACCACTAGCTGCCTGGTAGCTAAAGATATGGATGAGCCAACCACATTGAGGAGGGAGGAGGATGAAACATACACACGTAGGCAGGCATGCTGCTGCATTTCACACACATGCGCATACACGTAGTTGCTAATGATCACAGTAATCGTGTAGTGGGTTGAAAATGTCCACCACCGACAGCATCCTCCCAGCTTTTACTTGGTAGACAGACTGGGGCAGCATCTTTAACAGTGCAAGACCTGGAGTCTTATCCCAAAAACCCATCATAACCCATTAGAGGGATTGTACTATTATGTTCCCTCTAAAGCTCAACCTAACTGAATTGCAAGTATTCCATGTTTTTTAGTATGTGCTTTTATTTTTAGTTCACATTTAGTAAGCATGTCATTTTAGTTCTTACAATTTTGCTCACGCCTGTGGACTGCTGGATGTGTTTATGTTTCAGTATACAAGCAGGAAAAAGGCGTGGTAGTCCATGGAAATGTGTGCAATAGGGTGCATAAATAGCTCATATCGATAAAATGCTCTTCTGCATGGATGAATAGGAGGGTCCACGCACACATATAGTCCCTCCTTCCTCCTTTCCATCCTGTTTCCATCTTGATTTATGGGGTTTTATTGACCAGCACA
Organism: Regalecus glesne; assembly: GCA_900302585.1. Taxonomy (NCBI): domain Eukaryota; kingdom Metazoa; phylum Chordata; class Actinopteri; order Lampriformes; family Regalecidae; genus Regalecus; species Regalecus glesne. The sequence continues at coordinate 29,217 of OMLC01041982.1, forward strand.
TACATTCTTCCTGCTTTTGTGTATACATTTTTAGTGTCCCCTCTGGGTCCATGGTGTTTCATTGAACTGGCAGTTAGATTGTAGGGGTGGAAACTCAATGACACATAAGTTAGAGAGGCATTGAATTAAGGGTGAAGATGGGTTGGGGGTTGATGGGCACTTTATGTTGTCAGTATTCAGGAAAGGCCTTATCATGTCAATTTCTGCTATTTTCGTGCCTTTTTTTACTGCACTGCAAGTTTCTATTTTATTCTCCATGTTGGGTAAATGCGTGATTTCAATATCATTTGAACCATTGATCATGCTTTGTAAAAAGCTGTTGCCGATGTGATCGTCAGCTATCCTTCAAGTGATTCCAGCAGGTTCCTTCAATGAGAAATCGTAAAATGCACGCAAACTTTTACAACTTTTACAACTCTTTGCTTTCTTGAAATCATTTAATGGTACAAAGACGGTTTATTAGCTAAACTGACTGCAGGCCAGCGGGTCTGACCTTCATCATGCAAAGTAACTTTGAATCCCTTGTAGTGTTCTGGCTCAAAAATCTCAGCGACATTTCTAAAGCCCCTTGCCAAACCCTGACTGTATTGATTGATATATTCACAAAATCATAATGTGCCTATGGTTTGTGGTTGAGCTCCTGGCTCTTAACTCCTTGAACTTTGCATTCAGCACCAGTCAAATGGCCACCCTTCAGTCTACTGATGAATGTCAAGACTTCCTGACTAAGGGAAGCTAGAAATGGAGCTTGGCTCTTATTGTCAATGCACTTTACAATGACCACAGGAGCTCAACAGAAAGTGATACTTTCTGCTGACCTCCAGACACTAGACTAGCGTTTTTGCCTATCAGACTGCTTTGGTTTTGTCAGTTGACCTTGTAACCAAACAGTAATGGATATTAGACCAGTCTGCCTTGTGTCAAAGCCTGTGTTCACCTGGTGCTGAACACATTCAAAATAGCTGGTGAGGATTAGAGCTGGGCTATGTGGAAACAGTTATCACCATAATACTAATAATTATTTATTTAATGAATTATTATATCAAACCAAAACTAGTCTTCTAGTAATACTCCCTCAACTATTTCAGACTTCATTTTCTGAGAAACTGTAGGTTACAGATTCTTATTATTCAGGTAGAAAAACACAATTGTGTGTCATGATATGATAATGTCCACATTTCATCCTGGTACAACACCATTGAAAAATGATAGTAGTGAATTATTACTCAGTCCTAGTGAGGATTGTCTTCCACAGTGACTCGCCTGATCATTGATCTGGCAAAGTTGTGATATGAGCCGAGTCATCTGAATGACCTGGAAACCATCTTGTACGGTAAAACCCCTTAATGCCCTTCACAGTACTAATCATACAATATGCCATGTTGCTCGGATACACACATCTATAAAATACTGACTGCGTAAGTTGAGCGTGTATGGTCTAATGGACATTATATGTTTTCCACTGTATGTATGGTCTATTTGCACTAAGCAAGAGATCTATCTCTAAGTGTCATGATGGACATGCACTTAGATGAAACATGGGAGTTATGGCTGGATGGCCTTCCTATCACCCTGCAGTTGGATTGAACCTGCGACCTCTGGCCCATCATTCCCTGATACACACACTCTACCACTGAACCACTGCAGCCTCCTTTTTCACTCTCTGGATGCAGTGTAAATTTTCGAAGTCCTGCAGCATGTCTCTGCATCACTGTCACAAAGACGAATTCCAATACTCGGTTTCTATGTCGTCATACTCATAAGTGTACTTGCCTCTATCAAACTTCCTCTGCACTGATTTTGTCCCTGAGGAATAGTCTTCTCATTTTCCAAATTGATTTTCCTGCCCTGTCTTGTTCTTTCTTGTCCCATCGTCCATTCTCTCTCTCTCTCACTCTCCTTTTTGCTGCTCCATTCATTCATTTGATGGGATTATTTTAATTTTTTTCTCTGTGAAGGTAAATGTCTATTTGCCTGTGGTGGCATCGGCATGTAAGTCCTATCTGCACATACAGGAAGTCCAGGAAATGTATGGTTTTATTAATTAATGCTAACTCTTGCTAGAGGCTGTTGTAACTCAGTGGTAGAGCGTGTGCTTTGGGAACTGATGAGCCAAAGATTGTGGGTTCAAACCCACACACCATAGGCCATCAGGAAGGACTTCCAATCTTAATCCCCTAAACTATATCTAATTTCGTGTCCAACCTTAAAACGTGGGGGCTAATAGTGACACGTAATATGGACCTCTTCCCACTTCTCACTCCTGCTTATATCTAATGAAGCCTCTTGCCTGCCTCCTTGCCATTAGTTCTGTCTTCATCATATCCCTGGTACTTTAACTGTTTGCTGTTTGTGTGCATGCGGTGGGCCATTACTTGAAGTGCATGCATCTCCTTGGGAAACAAAAAACACTCAATACTCTTCATCTAGTGTGCATGCTGTGTCAGGCAATTTGATTTCCTCCACTTAGCCTTGTAATCCTGCCCTTTATATATTTTCTTGCTGGCCTAGCCTAAGTGGTTTGCTCGTCAGTATGAATGACAAGAATCTCTCTACATCAGCGGAGGAAGGAGGGAGCAGGCTTGGAGAATAATCAAGCCCTATCAGCCCCATTATGGCTCACTGTTGTTATGTGGTTTGATATGGCCTCCAGGATTATTTCAGCTAATTGGAGATAATAAATGAATTTTACCATAGATTGTGCAGAAAGTGTGTTGAAGTGTGCCCCTGTGCAAAACACCTAACTGTTCAAGCCTTGGGATGGAATGGTGACCATTCCAGGGTGTTTCCCCAGCTTTCGCCCAATGCGGGGTGGGATAGGCTCCAGTAGGCCTCTGCAACGTGACTTCGAATAAGCAGTTAATGATGGATGGATTTCCTGCCAAATGGTACAAATTACAAATATTTTACCCAGCCTCCATTATCTGTAGTCCATCATTTTATTAGTCAAATGTGAGACTCTTAAGCTCATCTGAAGAAGGACATTGCATTTTTATGCATAAAATATATCAGTCAATGTGTAAATTATGAGCTTATATTGTGGTAATTATCTACCATATGGACAAGTTGGTGCAAGCTGCCAGTGTGGGACACACAATAGATGATGTAGTAAAACTCTACTATGTGCATGCATACTATGTGTATAACAATTCTAGTGCCTTGATGGCACTAGAATTGTTGAATTGTTATCTACACAGATTCTTGCTGTGTCATCTTTATTATTTTTCTTGTGACCACTAAACTTTTCAAAACCAGTCAAGAGAAGTTTTTGGATGTGCTTCGTCCCTATGTCCCCTGTTTGTCCAGTTGACAGAATCCAATCTAGCAAAGACTGTGGCTTGCTTCCTCTCAGCGCTGACTTATTCATGTTGAGACAACTGAATGATTTCACGGCTGAAAGGCGACTGGGCCAGATCTCAGTTAAGCTATCGATTTTCCCATCAAGTGCTTCCTCACCATGTGTGGAATAATTTTTGGTGTGATTTAGACCTTCCCCAAGTAGCTTAAAGCCCTGATGTCTGGGATAAGCTCTCCTTGAGCCTGCTGTGTTTGTTAGTGTGGTGGCCTTAGAGTAAAGCTTGACATTGTATTCAAGACCCATAGCATTAATTGGACTCACTTGGTTCAGGTTGAGTCAGGTTTCATTTTTCTGCTGGCGGGATTTGGTTTGGATTCAAAAATATCAAATTCCATAGTAACATGCATCTAAGTGGCAATGTAATGTAAATAGTAAAGCGACTCATTTTTCTAGAGCACTTTTCTAGTCTCGTGACCATTCAAAGCACTTTACAATCTATCCTCATACGTATCCAGCATGAGAGATTAAAGCCAGATTTCCTTCCTGATGGGCTGCTGTTGGATCGAACCCACAATCCCCGACTTGTAGCTGCACACACAACCGCTAAGCTACCGTGGCCCATTGTGCATAAACTGTCTCCATTTCTGTAATGGCGCACGTTTTCACAAAAATCAAGACATTTGTATTTGAGACTTTTAATCTTTCAGGTTTGTGTTGCCTCTCCAAGGCCAGTTCAGAGTAAAGGTTGACCAAGCACATGTAGTGGCCACTCCAGGTTGCTGCCATGCTAACTGAGGCCACAGCTGACTACCACTTTTGCTTTCAGCCTGCCGGTGGTGTCGGACGACACCAGGCTCAGGTGGCAGCCACGATTTATCATGGTTCATTACAAACACCTGACACTGACCCTTACACACACATAACCCATGCACTACTTATGTACCGCTGAGCTATACACAAGTGCTCTCGTACTACCAATCCTCTTAGATCAGTTCCAGCTGAATGTGGAGTCGTCAGGAAAGCGTCATATTCTCTCCAATGCAGATGTTTTTCTCATCTAAATGCTTTTTATACCTCATTCGCTTGGTGTGTGAGAAATGACACTGTTTACGAGGGGATCAGTACTATTCATTCCAGTACTAGGAGACGGTGTATGGAAACACAACACTGGTTCTGACTGTGATCATGTGCCTCTCCTGGCATTATGAATTGCAATTGTTACATTGTGTTGAATGTGTCTGTGATGGGATGTTGCAGGGATAGCTTTCATGTTCATGCTAAACAATTTCAACGCTATTATTTCGTGTGTATGCATCAATCCAGGGAGGTGAACACTGCTACTACCATGGATGTGTGCGTGATGTGCCCGGCTCATGGACTGCTCTCTCAACCTGCCATGGTCTACGGTGAGTTTGCCTCTCTAAGGTAACTTTTGTTATGTCATCAGAAAAACAACATTTTAACACTTTTTGTTGTTGTGTGTAAAAAGTTGGGCCTTAAATTGTGGTGCCATATGAGGTTTTTAAAAGGACATTAAGGTGCAACCGAGTCTTTATGCAGTTTGTAGTTTTTTGACCCTGGCAGCCATGAAACCTTTCCAAAATCCATGTAGCTTCTCCAAAAGGCCCAGCCATCTACCTGTTCTTTACTTTGTATTTGTTATTTATTTCAAACGAAAACTTTACATCCTTATCCCTGATATGGCATTACAAGCTACAACATTACATTTTAGGAATCCCATGAGTTTGATTCGGAAGAACACTATTTTGAATGGGGAGTCAAAGAGGCCATCTATGTGAAGAGGGAACGACCATCCCTCAACAGTGGGGGGGGTGAAAGTACATCAGTCACCATCTTACAGTGTTGCGATTGGAGCTATTCCCCAATCCATGAATAGCACACATGGCCATTAAAACTCCAGTTAATGGTCATGGCAATTTGCATATGAAACTAATCATTGGTTTCGATGTGTATACCACTGTATTATCTATAAGGGTGGGAACACCTGCAGTCGATTGAAACTGAAGAGGTCACTTAGTTGAGTGATGAAACTTGTCTCCCAATAATCATTGTATCCAGATTAACTTTCAACTCTCTGTGAATCCCATGAGCTGGTTTCAACCTTTCTGGTGCTTTGTGTTTGTCCTTTACAGGGGAATGTTTTTTGACGGGAACTTCTCTTACGGGATCGAGCCCATTCTCCATGGCAATGGAGAGGTGAGTAGGACAGTGAAAAGATGTGGTAGCAGGGTAGACTTCCCAGTTGGAATAGAGGTAAACCAGCATCTTGCTTTCTAACTGTCATAGAAGTCAATGTGACTTTGTGAAAAAGACAGAATCCTCAGTCTGTTACATGATAATGGTGTGTACTGCCTTGTCTTTGCAGCCTGAATGTTTTCTAAAATCATTTGGTCTTTAAGAAGCTTTCTTTGTTCCTTCGAAGATCAGCGTGGCAAAAAATAACCAAAAGGATTTTAACATTAAATCTGCAGTTGGATCCCAAGTTGAATAGTCAAATATTTTAAAGCTACAATTGGCAGCTGATACCCACAGTGGCTGTTCCCTGTACCTCTACCATTGTTTTGGTCAGACATTCTAGATGCTGCTCACTTTATTAAACAGCTGATGCTGTATTGCGTTCACTTCCTTTCAAGAATTGCTGTCAGTAGAGTGTACATTGTTGCAGTTGTCCACATAACTACGGCAACAAATGTTACGGACTTTACCTTTAAGTGTCTATCCTATATTGGTCTTTTATTGTCTGACTGTCTCACTCACGTTCTCTCATGTCTCATCTCGTCTCATCTCCTACCTTTCTGACTTTACTGGGAGTGTTACCCTAGCTGTGCTTTGCTGTATGGAAAGTATCGAGCTGATACACAATCCCTCAGAAACACACCTCCTGTCTAATCTTATCTTTGTGCGAGATATCATTTGAGAAAGAAGGAGGTGGCGGAGAGAGCAAGACAGACCAAAGGCTAAGGCAAGGTCAAAGACAGAAAGTGAGGAAGCCAGAAGAGACATTTCTAGATTGCTTTTTCCATAGATTGTAGGTATATCATGTAAGAGAATATAGAACATGGGATAATTTTGACAAAATCAAAAAAGCAAATGACAGTAAGGAGGTGGAAGGCTGGGTGTGAATGAAAGAGGCATTGCTTTTGTCTATGAAGGCCCATGGTGATCAAGACAGTAGCTCCATTACAAACTGGAGAGATCAATGCCCTCTTAAAACATCCAACTTTCTCCTTACCTTTCTCACATTTTTCTCCTCCTCTTTTATGCCTGTAGATGAGTCATTTTCATAAAGTATTTATATCCCTCTCAAGTTTGCTCTCTGTACATAGTGTCCAGTAATGTTATTGTCTTAATGACCACCCACCAATTGATTAATTATGCATTAGAGCACTTTTCTGTTAGCAGGGGAGGTCTTTACTCAGGAGACCGATCATCTCTCTTCTCCTTTACATTACTGAGTAGTAATGGCAAGAGAACATCTACTCATTTAAAGTTTGTGTGATCTGGTCGCTCCAAGTCTCTCCCTACTCAAACAGACATCACTATCTACATGTAAATAATATCAATAGTTGGGCTTCTTGAAAAAAATAGTTGAAGTTGATGTTTAAAATGTATGTAGGATGTGATGCACACCTAGCATTTGTTCTAACTCTTGACTGCTTTGCTGCTGAAAAAGCTTGAGGTTGTGTGCTAGTGGTACTTATGTGGATTCTTGCTTGTGATCCTTGATCAAAGGAGTCCATATGTTGCTTGATAGGAGGGGGGCGGTGACTCAGTGGTAGAGCGCACACACTTCAGGAACTGACTAGCCAGAGGCTGCAGGTTTGACCGCAAATCCCCCAGACAGATTCCATTAGGCCTTAAACTTTGAACCCCGTGGAAATCTGGATGCTAAATACCTTTCTTCAAATATGTGAAACCTCTCCAAAAGTGCTGTGGCAGTAGGTTGAGAGAGTACCAAGGCCACACCATGGTGTTGAATAATTGATTTGAGTCGATTTGATGGAACAGCTTAGAGAAGAGGGTTAAGTGTAACAAATAAGGGATTTTCTTTGGCTCTGAAGCCCATTGTTCACTCAGACGTGTAATCCATCAATCTCAGTGGCAAAAATGCACTAGTTAACTAATTCTGTCTGTCTGAGCATTGACTTGCTGGCTGGCTTACTCTTTGTCTCTTGCTTTGTCTCACTCTCACCAGGAGCAGAATGACCACCTGGTGTATCGCATGCCCAATGTTGACCCGTTTCTGCCCATCTGTCCAGGTAAGACTTTGTCTTATACTGTCCATCTCTCTCCTTCTCTAAAGACCTCCAGATGTCCCCCATATCCTCACTAAGCCTCTGCTTTAGCTGCTACTCCACATCCTATGCAGCAATCTCTTCTCTCACCGATTTCCTCTTTGCCTCTCTTCATTAGACACCCCATCCCATGTGTCCCCCCTCTCCTCATTCTTTTTTTCCTCCCCAGGCTGTTTGATATTGATTTCTTTTGGAGATCAGCACACTGAAATACATGCCTGCATGACTGCATCTGTCCCAGAGATTGATGACTTGTCATTTTTCTCCTTCCTCTCTCACTTTGTCCCACCTCCAACTCACTTACACACATGACTCTCTCTGCCATCTGTGTCTGTGTTTGTGTCCTAGGTTGCTCTGTGAACAGTACACAGCTTGTGGAGCCAGCAGGGAATCACAGCCACTGGGACAGCGAGGTAGAGGAAATCTTTGAGACGGATTTTAGAGACCGTCAGTCTGACTGGGATGAATCTGTCTTCACGAAAGGCCTGAGACGCTCTAAAAGACAGGTCGGTCCTCCTTTGCCATGTCTGAATTTCTCCTTCCATAAATGCATAATCATATGTGTGTATGTGCTCACATGTACAGTCAGATGTCTGCAGGCTTGAGGGGAATGGACCTCACACATTTAGTAAGGATCTCTACCAAACTAACCAAGGAGCTGAGAAAAGCAGTCATACACAAGCACAATCAGTGTTTGACGAAGCAGCTCATCTGATATGCAGCAGTGAAACACAAGCAATTGTGTATTTCCATAGAGATGGTGTTGGCCTGTGTCATCTCACCAGTCTCCCTTTCATGCAAGTAATGTCCCCTCGTGATTGGAGCTAAACCCTGCTATCTACCTTTTGTCAGAAGACAGCAATATTCTGGTGAATGGATAATGCCTGGTTGCAGTGCCCTCTGTAGGGCCCAAACTAAAATTTCACCCGCATCACCACGAGTGACTAGTATGAGTAACACTCTCCTCTGCCGTGGGGGTGCATCTGTTTTTCCTCAGTGAAGGTCTTTATTACAAAAGACTCCAAAGTCAAAGCCATTTGATCTCATCTCATCCTGCCCAGGTACGACGAGGCCAACGTACTGTTCAGACGGAGACCAAGTATATTGAGTTGATGGTTTTCAATGACTATGACTTGGTAGGTATGGAAAACTGAAAGCTATTTATTACCTTATAATCATCTTCACAGCTGCCATAAAAAAAACAATGACATGAATTTGATGCTTTTGGATAGTTTTTGAAGTGGCTGGTATTTAAATCTGGCTAAAGTAACCTTTAAAGAGACTTTCTCTGAAAAGGTTTACAGTAAAATGGACCATGTCTTACACTCCATTGATCAAAATGAGAAAAAATTCTTCTGAAGACTTCTCCTCTCTTCTAGTTTATCAAACTCCGCCGGTCAGTCTCCCAGACAAGGAACTTTGCCAAAGCTGTGGTCAACATGGCTGACGCGGTAAGCGCTCATGGTCTCTATTCAGTTACATACAGCTACATAGTAGGCATTTAGCCTGTGCTTTAATCCAGAATAACCTGAAATGAGTGCAATAATTGGATAACATTCAATAATTAGTTAACACAATGATTCTCGGCCACACACACTGAGAACACATCCGACGACAATGATCCCCCGGGGGGCAGGACAGTTCCTGCCAGTGCTTACAGACAGCCACTCATGCAGGGCCACCCCCATATCCAGGGCATCCATCACAGACAAGCTACACAGCAGGAGCAAGTCTGACAGTTGCCCCCCGATTTGTGCCCCCCACCCACCATAACAAGCTGCCACCAGGGTTGGAAAGCAACTAGCAGTATTCTCAAGTCAAGTCAATTTAATTTCTATTGTCCATTATCACGAATTACAAATTAGCCTCAGTAGTCCTGCTCGAACGCAGCAGGAAGAACACTACCTAGTTCTGATGACACACCGATCCATCTGGAGAGGGGGCCCTCCCAGCTGCCTTCCAGCCAACAACCCATCTATCCCGGTTGTCTGAGTGCCTACTGCGTACTTGTGTCATATATGTAACTAAACTGGCAGGGAGTATGGGTATGATGCCGTTGGGGCTTAATAGACCTGACACACACACACACACATACATAGGTACAATTTTCAGTGGAAAAGATTAATTCAGTCTTTTTAAGAGTGAGTAAAACATGGGCAGATGTCCAACTAGAGAAGCAAGTCATGCAGAGATGCATGCCTGAGATTAATGCCAGAGTGTCATAAAATTAAAAAGAATGGCGGACTTGAGTTTCAGCAGCATAATAACTGACTGAAGCTGTGGGATGCCACAGCGAGGCTGAGTGATCTACTACAGAGCAATAACTGTGTAGGAAGAGGAATACAACACCAGTCCAGGAGGTTAGGCCAAGGGATGACTTCTCAGTTGTGCTTGGCCGGTAGTTGGTGGATGAATACTACTGCCTGTAGTAGTGTAAGGGGGTCTTTCTTGATGCTTGAATTCTGCTCCCCCATAAGATATGATCTTGGCACTTTGACCAGCAGTGGTCTCACGTCCAAGATTTCTACAATAAAGCCAATAAGTAAGATAATAAAAAAGGAATTACATTGTAAATGTAGGTCAGAGGCTTCAAACATAAAAAAATAAGAAAGGAGGGATAATGGTTTGATATTTTGATTTAAGATGGATCAAGGGTAGTTTATTTTTTGAAAATGTGCCCCCTCCCAGTTGAGGCTGAAAAGGATGCTGCCAGATGTCAGGGTGAAGTTTATGATGGAAGGCAAGGGGTTGTAAATCAACCATGAGGGTCTGGGGCTGGGCAGGGTTGCTAGAGGGTAGCAAGTACATCCTTTGGCTGACATGAATCAAGACCAAATTTGGGGTGGGAGATCATTATTCAGGGATGAGAAAGGTGAAACGAAATGCAAATACTAAAGAGACTTTTTGAATTGTATTTATCTATTTACAAATAATACATGCACCTCGGCTCCTTGTACATATTCATTGCTAATGATTTTCCTTTTTGATGAGATCAGATCTACAAGGAGCAGCTTAACACCCGTATAGTGCTGGTGGCCATGGAAACCTGGTCCTCTCAAAACATGGTCTCTGTGGGTGATGACCCCCTGCTCACCCTGCGGGACTTCATGAAGTACAGGAAGGAGAGCATCAAGGAGCAGAGCGATGCCGTACACCTCTTCTCGTAGGTGCAAACTCCAAAAAGCCCTGATAAGGCCTTGGCATTTTTGTAGTGATCTGTGAAAACCCTTGCATATCCAACTCTACAGTTATTTATGGTTTTATACATCTGTATATTTCTTCAGTTCAAAGTGAATCATTTGTCTCGGCGCTTGCAATAATGCTCTGAGGTAACGTTTAGTATGTAGATTAGAGTGGAGAATATCATGCAGGTTATCTTGATGGGACTGCTGGCAACGAAATTACTTAGCAAGTAGTCTGTAATCCCTGATGGTAGAAATTGCTTTGAGCGGATCATATCATTGTACAGTCTAGTCATTGTCCTGATGCAGTTTGGGGAACTTATCGTTATGCAGTCCAAAACAAGATGGCTCATGTTTGCACATTTTGTTATTGCTCTTGCTCATTGTGCAGTGACCAAGGCCCCATCTGTAAATGATGAGATGCCTTTGAAAAGGCCAACATTGTGTCTGCATCCAATCCATCAAAGACATCCTGTTAACCCTGTAATGTGTGAGCAGCCTGTGACCATGAGAATAAAGAGAAATCTTCCTTGTTTATAAAGAGCTGGAATAAACTGAGAATGTAAAGCTAGTGGGTACCCCTAGATCTTTGATGTGATGTTTTTTTAATTCAACAAAATGAATATTTCTCTGTGTATCCTGTAGAGGGAGGACGTTCCTCAACAGCCACAGTGGGACAGCCTACAGTGGGGGCATCTGCTCGCTCACCAGGGGTGGGGGGATTAATGAGGTAAAACTTCCACTTGTTCTACTGGATGGATTAGCTTTTTTATGTTATGATTTTCTTCAGGAGTTTCCGTTTGGATTTTGTTCTCTTAGTCAGAGTCGGGCAAACTAGTTTGAGATAGCTATGCTATGTCCAAAAATACAGTCGTTGTTTAAATAGAAGTGGCTTGTTGTTTTTTTCTATGTTGTATGTTTTCTAAAATGAAAATAACATTGATTTAATCAGGGGAACAGAGAATAGTTAATCCTAATCCCATTTTCAGTTCTTACTGTTCAATATTAATTTGAAATTAGTTCAATTTTAATTTTGTGTGCATTTGTATGTTCAAGTATGGCAATGTGGGTCCCATGGCCATCACCCTGAGTCAGAGCCTTGGCCAGAACATTGGTATGATGTGGAACAAGGAGCGGACTGCTGCAGGTAGAGAACAAAGAGCCATTAAATGAGAATACCAGTGAGCAATAGCCCTTCCACTACTGAAATCTATGACAGTAAATTGAAGTCATTGTCTGTGTCCTTGGATGGGGAATTATGGGAGATGGGTAGTTAAGGAGAATTGGCCTGTCACTGGGGTGGCCCGAAAACATGACAGGATTTCAATGTGAAATTTGCCCGAGATATTTTATCAAGCCTCAAGAAACATAAAATCACCAACCATGTTGGTCATCATATTTCCTGTTCCTAAACTACAGAGATTTGAGGTTACATTTATTATTATTTTTTGGAAGGACACATTCTTATGTTGTTTTTAGTACTAACTATAGCCCAAAGTGTTGGAAGAGAAGCTGTACAGTGTCTGTCACAGCCAAATGCAATAGAAAACAATAGCTTCCTTTGACTATAGATATTTTGTGTGTGTGTGTGTGTGTGTGGGTGTTTACATTCAGGTGATTGCCGCTGTCCAGACCCATGGTTGGGCTGTATAATGGAAGACACAGGGTATGCATATCTATTTATCTTGAGTAAGATACAGAGAGACAGATACACACAGTTCAATAGGATTATTCCCTTTAAATGAATGCCGGTTAAAAGATAAACTCAGTTTTATATTGGTAGAATACATCTTGTAAAACTACCTGACATCTGTAGAGATACATTGTGTGAAGCTAAATGGGATGGTTACTTAAAGAAAAATCTTTGATAGATGATGTATGAGATAAGGTCAATGCAAAGGATATGCTTCAACAGTCATGATGTAGCTCCTGTCATCTTTTTGCCAACTGGCACCACTATTATAAGAGCTTATGTTGGAGCATAAATTGTGATTAATGTGGAAACAGCTGGTTATACATCACTTTTACTGAAAAATTGTTAAAGAGTGAAATAAAAAGGGGATGGGGAGGGCGATGCTTTAATTGTTGCCATTAGAAAATGAGTAGGCCAAATTCATCACGGAAAAAGCACATCATCCCAATACAAAGCTACCTAAAGGGTTTTTGGTTTGTTTCTTTACACCAGCATTTCCTTCATTTTCCCCCATATCCTGTATGTCTGTTCAATTTCCCACTGAGCAGAAACAAAAGTGGATCAAATATTTAAGTAAACTGGGGTCTTGCATATTTTGTTACTCTAGAAATATTCTAGTTTGTGCAATTTGTGTTGTTTCCGAGATTTTTCATTTGCCTGTGAAAATTATTAAACAAGCAGGAGAACATTTTTGAGAAATTGATGTTTGGTTGTAACTTCCATTTCAAGACTTTAAATAGAGAATCATTTTTATTCTTGTATATATTTGAAGTGTCCCCTTTGTGGTGAAAACATGTTAATATTTTATTTTATTCTTTATTACACTGCTGTATCTGGAGAAGAAACAGCAGCTCCTCAGAGCTGCCACTGGCAAGGCCTTTGTTTTCATGGTTGAATGCATAATTTTGACCTGCAAAAGTGATCCCTGGCCCCTGCAGAAAGCGTGTTAAAGTTTCCTTGAGCAAGACACTGAACCTCTAACTGCTTGGGACAACAGATGAAAATTACTCTCATGGCTAAATCTGGCACATTTACATTTGACTCTAAATGTTCATTAATATGCACTGTCCCTATGAGAAAAGAGATTTATTTCTTCATTTGTCCATTCATTGTCCATATCCGTCAGCTACTACCTACCCAGGAAGTTCTCTCGCTGCAGTATCGATGAGTACCTGCGTTTCCTCCAACAAGGTGGGGGCAGCTGTCTCTTCAACAAACCCAGCAAGGTGAGACTGAGAGAGACTAAGATGTTGGCATTCAAACACTTGAATTGTGCATCAGCATCACTGAATAGGCTCCAGCATGACTGCAATCCTTCGGATAAACAGTTGACAATAGATAGATTTACCTTAACCCTTGTCTGAAAAGTAAAGTAATTATCTGCCCTTCCCAGCACTCAGTATTTACAGTAGTTGCAAGCAGGAAAAAAAACCTCAATGAGACGTACCAAATTTAATGATTTTAAGAGGAGTCCGATGTACAAATCCTCTTAGCAGAATGTGCATCAGTGATTCTCTTGGTTTTTAATGTACTGGCATCTGATGATTGGCATCTCTGGTGAACTTTAATGTGATCCTTTGATTCTAATGCCCTTTTCCATAAACTGTTCCCATAGCTGCTGGACCTGCCAGAGTGTGGCAATGGATATGTAGAGCTGGGAGAGGACTGTGACTGTGGATCCCATTTGGTATGTACATCTTGATCAACCTATTTCTCATTGCTGTCGTTACAGCAAATATTACATTGAAATAGCAAGTGGAGTAGAAACATTATTTCCAATCCATAAATGATTGAAATTTAATAAATCAGTTTAATTGTATCAAGGATATTTCCAGCATCCAGTGACAAAATACAAAAAAATTGAAATGAAGGTAAATTTGACATTCTCTGGGATGCTCTGCTTTGCTATCCACAGAAGCTCTGTGGTTCAGTTCCTGAAATATTAACACCAATTTCAATTGCAAGGACACGTTTTTGCTTGACATGCACTATAAGCATTTTCTGACCTTTAGGACTGTGCCCGGAGTGGAGGGGCCTGCTGTAAAAAGTGCACCCTTACCCATGATGCCATGTGCAGTAATGGCCTCTGCTGCAGAGACTGCAGGGTGAGTGTGCTTTGATACTCCAATTCGACTTTTGAATTTTTCACTGACAGTAGTCAGGGCTCTGATCAACTCCTTGTTTTTCCCTTCTCCTTGCAATTTTTTCATCTTGCTTTCTCTGTTGCTGTGTTTGACAGTTTGAGATAAGAGGGGTGACATGTCGCGATGCTGTCAACGACTGTGACATTCCTGAGACCTGTACTGGAGACTCCAGCCAGGTAATATAGGTCCAATCTTGGTATGTATTTGATAAAATGCCATATATTGCCAAACTTTCTTAATGTTTGGATTCATTAAACTGACAGACAAGATGGGTTATGAACCAGTGGCTTCACTGTGGAATGGGTTCATTTGTCATGGTTAATTTTCACTTTTGAGCAAAGTTTCTCATTTTTGAAGCCCTTATAATGTACTTCCCCTTACAGTGTCCGCATAATGTCCATAAGCTGGATGGCTACATGTGCGATGGTGGCCAGGTAAAATTTTGGCTTTTTATAGGACAGCTTTTTTCCCCAATGTCTGTTTTACATACTTTATTTATATATCCCCACTTCTTCCTTCTCCCTCTCTTACCTGTTTTTCTGCATCTCTCTCAGGGCCGTTGTTATGGTGGTCGTTGTAAAACCAGAGATGGCCAGTGTAGGACTCTGTGGGGCCATAGTAGGTTTGGATTGGATGTTGAGCTGTAATTCATGATACTTACTGCCCTCTTTTGGTTACATCAGAAGTTGCATGGCTTTGATTGGTGTTTTGTGTTCATACCTTCATGATTAATAATTCCCTCTGTGGATGGGGGTCAGAATTCATCCACCGTATCCCTGCGTGTCGTAAGAGGCGACTAAAGGGTTGGCGTCTGGAAGGGCATCCGGTCATAAAAACTTCGCTCCACAACAAAATTCATGGAGAGTCAATGACTTGGAGGAGACGAATCCATGGACCGGTCAACCCCCGCTAGCGGGGAAAAACGGCCGGAATACAAATCCTGTTTGTGTGTTTGTGTGTGTGTGACCTTCATGATTAATAATGATGATGATGATCAAATTGTTATACTTGGATACAAATGAGAAAATATGGACATTCAAAGCAATTTCACAACCATAGTTACAGTTACTGAAAAAAGCACAAAGTATCGTAACACTGATTGCATTCC